>JAJKFI010000115.1:1681180-1720768 GCA_029204185.1 Lerista edwardsae
TGTGTGTGTGTGTGTGTGTGTGTGTGTGTGTGTGTGTGTGTGTGTGTCCATGAGCACGTAAGATAATTTCTTGTGAAATATCCATGTGGAGCATCCAGAGGTGCCATCGGGGATCCGTCAGGTCAGTCACTGGTCCAAAGATCACAGCAATCAGAAGATTCACCTGCCCAGGCTGATCTCTGAATTTGCTATACTGGTGGCTATAGTAGAATCCACTGAATCATTGTGGGTGTGTGGCACTGTGGGGGCTCACTGCAGGGCTTTGCCCCAAGATCTCCAGCAACCTGATTCCAGCACTGAGAGAACATATTATTTGCAACCGTATTTTCACATCAATGTCTTTATTCTCAGTTTTATATTTTATCTGGAGTCCGATATACACTGAGGGCACAATCCTATGCTGCGCCGGAACAGGCCGGCCGGTGGGCCTTGCAGGAGCTTCCCTGGGGTAAGGGCACATTTGTGCCCTTACACCAGGGGAGGTTCCTGTCTCCCCAATGCCTTCCTTGGATCTGCGCCTGCAGATCACATCCCACGCCCACTTGCCCTCCCTCCTCCCAAAACCTCCCTTGCACAAGCTGAGTTCGACTGGCGCAACGGAGGCTCTCTCAGCACAATCCTAAAAGGTGTGCAGTGGTGATGCAACAGCGGCACCTCTGCATTGGTGCTAAAGCAACGGGACCAGTGCTGCAGGCAGCGCCGATTCCGTTGCGCCCACGCTGTGCCTCCTTCACAACGGCCAAAGCTGGCTGGCACAAGGGAGTCGCCATTGTTGGGCAGGGGGAGGGTGATTCTGGGAGGAGAGTGGGCAGGATGTGGGCAGGGTGTGGGTGGGCCAGCAGGCGTGCCAGCCCGGGAGGAAGGTGGGCCTTGGATTCGGCCATAAAGGGCCACGTGGTCTCCTTGGCTCTGTGCCTGCCGTGTAGCCGGCTCAGAGCTGAGGAGCACATAGGAGCCTCCCATTTGGTAAGGGCCCGAACCCAGTGTCGGATATGGCGCTGTCTGGCCAGCCTCGCCATTCCAGTGCTGGGTAGGATTGCGCCCCCTGTTGGTGCTACTGGTAGCGTCGGCCCAAAAGAGGTAGCGCTGACACAGGGATGCTGCTTGGTGCCCCTGTGCCACTGCTAGTGACATAGCACCGGCGCCACAACATTGTGTCAGCACTACGTGAGCGATTGGATTGCGCCCTCAAATACATTATTCTTCTGATTTCATGATGAGAGTTTATGGAGCTGAGTGTGCATTTCCCTTGGCACCTTGGGCCATGTTTCAGTTGTTGCTCCCTGGTTCTGGAATTCCCTTCCCTTGGAGGCCCATTTGGCTCCCTCACTGGTAGCTTTTCTGTCACCTGGTAAAAATGTGTTTGTTCAGGCAGGCACTTTGTTCGTTCTCACACCAAATGAAGTTTGTGTTTTTCCCTGTTCTTAATAACAATCTTTTGTTCAGTTAATTGGGATTTGTCTTAATTTTATATTTTTAAGGTTTTTATTGCTGTACTGTATTTATTTTTGAATGTTGTAAGTCACCTTGAAGGGCCTCATTGGCTGGAACAAGACAGGTTAGAAGGGCTAGGCAAAACAAAGAAAATTGAGGGTGCAATCCTAACCTGGAGGTAGGCCGGCACATGCACCATCTGATTCTGAGAGTGGTCCAAACATGCTTTATGGTGTCCCTTGTGCCGGCCAAACTTTGCTGGCCTAACTGTGCTGGCCTAACTCCAGGTTAGGATTGCGCTCTGAGTTACATAGGATAAGGTTCTAATGGTAGGAGTTTTATTTGTCATGCCAAATGTGTGCATGTTAATCAGCTCTTCTTGTTTTGCTGAACAGTCCCAGCAGTCAAAGAAAGCCACCAGCATCGCAATGTGACAACAGGTAACCAGTGGTCTCTCAATATCCAGAGCACATTGTTTCATGCCATGTACACTCCTAAAGTTTTGGACCAAACTGCAACTTAAAACAATTTCCCTATTTGCTCCCCTGCCCAATACAATCTATTTGTGCTTCTTATTACAGTGTTGACTCTTGGATAGCATCTTCATAGGATCTCAGTGTTAGTGATGTTCTGGACCCCCAATAAGCCCCCTTGGGTGCTTATTCCAACATATTAGGTGACGTAAATCCATTGGGACCCAGATGGCAGCGAAGGAGGAAAGTAAAAAGATTACTTACTTCTCCCCACTGGTCTGGTCCCCAGCTGGCCTGCAGGATGGGCCAAGGATTCGATAGGCCTGTTAACGTAATCAAAACTTATATGAAACAAAACAATGGGCTGTAACTATTGAATTATTTTGCTGCCGTTCAGGTTTTTCACTCTCTGAAATGTTATTCTTTTCTCTTTTGTTCTAGACAAGATTTCGAAAGCAGCAAAAACAGCAAGTAAGTCCTGTAACGATACGGCAAATTTCTTTCCTTCTCAAGTGACATCTATAATCCTTTTCAGCATTGTATAACGCAGAACTTGGTTATCAAAAAGTATAGTTATTCTGTCAGCCTCAGAAAACATGAGGTTGTTACCCTTGAAATTCCTTGATGATAAGTTGTATATTTTAAGGTAAAATCTTAAATAAAATATACTAGCCATGCTGCTGCTATACCATGATGGATTAAAAGTAACTTCCCCCCCCCGGGACTTGGACAAGAGGTCATTTTTTAATTGACTGAAGGATTTTTTTCTCAGTTTGCAAAAGGAAAAATAGTCAAGTTTAAGTTCAAGCAAAACAAGTTTCATGGAACATTGGGAACTTGCCAGCCAGCCCTTGCCTTGCCACTCTCAGAGCGCCACTCTTGCCACTCACAGAGCGCAATCCTAACCTGGAGTTAGGCCAGCACAGTTAGGCCAGCAAAGCTTGGCCGACCCAAGGGACACCGTAAAGTACGTTTGGACCACTCTCGGAGTCAGAGAGGCCAGCACACAGACATGTCCCATCCTCCCCGACTCCGAGAGTGTTCCACACACACTTCATGGTGGTAAACCTTGCTGGCTTAATTGTGCTGGCCTAACTCTAGGTTAGGATTGCTCTCACACACTCTCCATGAAGTGTGATTCTATCCACTGGTAGTATCCTTAGAGGGAGCACTAGGTTTTGTAAGGTGCCTTACCTTGCTGTGTAAACTGCTCCTCTCTCTCTCCTTTGTAGCCATTCCAGGTGGCAGAAGCAATGAGGGGGAGATGCCTCTGCATTGCATTTGCAGCCTGGAATGGATACGACTGCGAGGGAGAGGAGCGGTTTACACAGCAAGGTCAGGCGCCTTGCAAAATTTAGCACCCCACCCCTTTCTAGGGATGCTATTGGCATCAACAAATGCCCTCCATAGAGATCACCCTAGTTTTAGGAATTCTGGATACTCAGAGCCCAATCCTACGCATGTCTACTCAGAAGTAGGTTCCATTATCCTCAATGGGACTCACTCCCAGGAAGGTGTGGATAAGATTGTAGCCTTGGTGCCCGTAATCACAGGGAGGATGTCTCTCTCTCAATAAACAGTGTTCCTTGCTGCAGACATGCTCTTTGTGCAGAAAGGGGGGCCTAATAGTAACATCATTATTACTGGGGACAGGTAGGGACAGGACCCACCCACCCCAGTGCATTCTCAGGCATGCTGTAAGTGTGAGGTGTCAACTTGCCTACGAAACAGGGATAGGGATTGTACAGTGAGCCATTTATGTGTTCCCTGAACATTCTCCTTCTCCTGTGAAAAGATGATGAACTGTATGAAAGTCAAAATCCGCTCCTGCATAACTCCTACAGAAATGCCTGATGCTGTTTGCCTCTTCGTTGGGAGAATAAAAGCAGAGAGCCTTATATAATCACACTAAGATTAACCTCAGTGGGGAGGAGTGGTGGCTTCCACAGCATTAACCATCCATCCATGAGCCAAATCTAGGCAGAATATATCCCAGCAGTATGACATATGATATGGTGCTTCAATTATAAGCCATATGTTTCTATTATAGATCGGTCTGGCTGGCTGGCTGGCTGGCTGTGTCTGTATGTTTCTGCCACCTGGATTTTTTTTATTGTGTAATTTTATAATGTGTATATTGTATACGTTCTTTAGCCAAAATTAGAGGATACCTTGTTATATGTTGTTAACTAGGAGGATTGAACTATTAATATCCAGCATATGCTAATAACATAATTGCTTTATGCTCATTTATTTGACTTAACGAGTCTGACATCTTTCGACCTTCTGCTTATAGCACATTGCAATCTAGACAGCATTTATGTAGATTTTTATCTCACCTTATCTTGATGACTGATGCAGGGGCGATCCTGGGGGATCGGTGCCCAGGGATAAACCTCCAGCGGTGTGCCCCCTACCTGCAGTGCTGCCTCCTGCCTGGAAGGGCAAACAGCGCATGGTAGTTGCACAAAGCAGCTCTGGGAAATAGCTTCCATGGTTAGAACTAGCCGGAGAAACTGCTTCCCAGAGTGGCTTCATGCTTCTACTCAGGTGGTGGTGGAGGAGGGCGCAGTGGGTGGTAGTGGCCGGCATCGCTGCCACCCCAAGCCCAACGCCTGGGGCATTTCCACCCTTTGCCCCCCCAAGTCTGCCATTGGACTGATGGCCCAAATCTATCCAGGATTGGTCTGGTGCATGGAAGGGTTTATAACAGAGGAACAAAGTGAAATTGAAATTCCCTTGTAAGATGCAAGGCTGCATCGGGAAGAGGGTTAGTTAGGATTGGGCTGCCCCACAGGTATATTGAAACAAAGCATTCAGGCAGCCCTGCCTCCCCCATAGAGATGCAGCAGTGCCGCAGGAGCACATGCTACACCCTGCAATCTCGGAGGTCTCCTCTCATTAATGGAACATCTGTTCCTACGCCCAGGGGTAAGCCCCCGCTGCCTCGCTGGGTCTACTTGGACCTGCACAAGTAATTTTACCAGTGCAAGTCTGAGCAGACCCAGTAAGGCAGATTGAGGATAAAGAAAGGGGAAAGGGGATAAAATATACTGGCTGAGCTGCTGCCGCTGAGACCACCCCCTTCCCAGCCTTGACACTCCCCCTCCCTACCCCAATCTCCACTTTATTCCTCCCCCTCCCACCCCTGCTGACTCCCTGTGCTAACTTGTAGGTGCCACAGCCACTTGCCACTTGCCGCAGCCGCTCGGTTGTGTGGAAAGGCTCAGAAGTTCAGTTCTGGCAGAGCAGCAGGCCCATAAGACTGGGGCCCCAAACACCTAAACTGAGATATGAGCTGTTATCAAGATCCCAGTGAGATTTGTGTATCACACAAAGGACATCCCTGCAGCACTAGGGATGCCCCTCACAAAGCCCGTGCAAAAAAAGGAAGGTTGTGTATTGGCCCACAAAAATGCTTGTGCTTTTGTGAGGTTTTACGAGTCTCTGGAAGAAATATTCCATACCGGATGAGCAATTGCTGGTCTGTCAAATTGTCATGCATGAGACAAGCACACATAGTAAATTGATATTTAGTATGGGAGGTTGGACTTCCGGTTCAATAGGTAGGACATTGGGATGGGACTAAGGACACCGAGCTTGCTAATTGCTTTGTCTGACAAAACGATTTCCCTCTTTGTGTGCACCTTCCCGTTCAGGAACATATGAGGCTGCCTTACCATTTCAATCCATATTGCACAGAACTATCTAATCCAATACAAGCCTTCTACCTAATATATTTTAATTTTAATTGGTGATGGCAGGGATCTGAGATCTCCTGCATGAAAAGCCACCACTGAGCTAGGTAGAAAAATAGGCTTTCTCCAGTTTTACTGGAGATAAACCAGATACACTCTGTCACATAAATTGCTAATTATATTGCAATAATTATATTGCACTAGTTTAGAAGGTCTGTTTTTGAATCCAGTTGAATTCTGGAGCTCTTTTACTCATTCCTGACCTTTGATCATTGTCATGTCACTGAGAGCAAAATCCTAACCTGGAGTTCGGCCGGCATAGTGCTCTCTGACTCCAAGAGTGGTCCAAACATACTTTACAGTGTCCCTTGTGCCGGCCAAACATTGCTGGCCTAACTGTGCCGGCCGAACTCCAGGTTAGGATTGCGCCCTGAACCGACTAATCTGAGGACAGCTGCTCCATCTGAGCCCAGTGGCTCCTACTTGGTCACCATTCAAGTTTACAGAGGAGCAAAAATGGATGAAGTGGGAAGCACAAGATGGTATATTTATATGAGCAGACATATAACTCGTATAACTGAATGTGACACTATACTGAAGAACAACATAATGGAGCCTGCTATCTTAACTTCTCTTTCAATCATGCAGCTGTCATTGTATATTCGGTTGGAATGGCAAATAATTTTGTCTTACAGGCGTCTTTTTGCTATTAGTATTTCACTTACGAGTCGAAACATAACCATCACTTGTTTGCTAGAGCGATAGTAAAAATGATGTGCCTGTCGTGCTCCCCCTCCCCCCACTGGAATAGGCCTCCATCCATCGTCTCGAGGGAAAGACAGATGTGCTGTGGTATCAGGTGCCTGGGCCCTACCTGGGCAAATTTGTGGTAGCCAGGTGCTGTTCCACACAGCTTTTTAATTGACAGGCTCACTGTAGGGTCACCGTGGGAGAGCCGCTGAATACCTTTTCAGGGACCCTTCCCTTGCCTTTGCTCCCACCATGGCTCTTGGCCTCTTTGGGCCCCTCTTCTTGCACCTGTCAGTGAGAGAGCATTCTCCTGTGCAAGGGCCTCGCGCCCGAGTCTCCACTCCTCTGGGCAGCGGAGCAGGCAGCACGGAGTGCACCTGTGGAGGCAACCCAGGCTCTACCCACATCCTGGGGAGAAGGGGCTATGCTTCTGGTGCCTCCTCCTACCGCCTTCACTCCTCTGGTCCCTTTCCTACCAGCTCTCTCTTCCTACCCCCTTTCTTTCTTCTCCCTCTAGCCACTCCTTGCCCACCTCTTCTCATGGCCTATTCCTAGCTTTCCCATCTCCCTCTCAGTCCAACCCATCCCTAATACCGTTCCTAACCTTTGGGATTCTCTTTCCCTCTCTCTTGTTCTCCCCAGTTTTCCTCTTGCTACTCCAGTCTATTTCTCCTCCAGTCACTTCTCATCCTCCTTTGCCCCCCTCCTCTCCCTTTTCACTTTTCTTTGTTTTCTTTTCACTTCTCTCTCGCCCTCTCCCCCCCCCCGCCCGGCCCCCCTCCCTCCATTCTCCACCCACTTTTGTCCTTCCTGGCCTTAAATTCTCCCCTCCTTGCAGACTCTGCCCCCCCTTTCCCTATGGATGCCAGTCAGGGTCTCCTGGCCAGGTAAGGTCATTCTGGTCAGGTAAGCCTCCATAGTACCCTTACCTAAATAGGCAACCCAACTTTTGCGAAGCATTTTCAGAAACCTTCAGTAAGGGTTACAGCTTTACCAAAGCACAGCAAACACTTGTGATAAAAATGGATACTTGAAACATTGTTGATTCTCTTTATTCCCCATTAAGGACATAAGGACATATCCTTCTTTGACAATTTCACACTATCTGAAACAGCACAGAAGGTCAATTCAAACAATAGGTTAAGGACATGAATGCTTGTGTTCCTCTCGTACTCCTTTCATGCGGTTCCATTTTCCATAATGAGATAGGTTGAACTGCCCTGCTTTGATTATGAACTGGTGCTCAGGGAAGAGGAAGAGGACGTGGGCACACATGTCCTTGACCATGTTGAGGCAGAGCCAACCTGGACATATTATTCCAAACCAGCCCAGAGTTTGTCAAAGTGTAAAGTGCCGTCCTTAGTCACAAGGCTAATCCAGTCACAATCATTCAGGGGGGTTCTTCACAAATGCTTTTCTTTCATTAGAATATGATATACTGAAAATAATAATTTTGATCTAGGCTTTAATATCCCAGGCAATAAAGATGAGCAGGGATTTTCTCTTAATAAAAATCTGTCTGCACTGTCATTTTTGCAAAAAAATGACTTGAATGAAAGATATCTGCTTGATGTCCTACTCCTGACACTCAAGCTTCTCATTATCTATGATTTCTCTAATTACCAAAATAAGCGCTTTGTATGCAGGTCAAGATTCATGCACTGTATTTCCTGACAGTCGTTAATAGGCAGGCTGCAACTACTTTCAGACATCAATTATGAACCTGTGCATCAACAATTTATGTGCGAAAAGAGTTCCCTGGAGACTCCAAGCATTTACTTACTTAGTAAAGGTTTAGGGCTGCTTTTTATTACGAAGAATTTTGTGCTCAGGTTACATACCTTATTCTTATTTGTTTGTGTGTATCTTGCACAGACTGGCAATGTATACACAGGGCCAGGCTCCAGGAGCCCAATGCGAGGCAGTCCTGTGCAGGCTCCCACTCACCAAGAAAAGCACTTGTGGTGTCATGCGCAGCTCCTGGAAATAGTTGGTGGTGACATGATGATGTCACTGCCAACTGCTTCCAGGATGCCCATTTGGGGCTGTTCGGAGGCAGGGGCAGGGAGGGAGGGCCCAAGGTAAAGCTGGCCTGCTCACCCTACTGACTACAGCCCATAGAAATCTCATCTGCTGCAGCAGGCAATATGCTCACTGCGCTGGTGCAGGGGCCCCCAAAGTGCAGGGCCCAATGTGACGACATTGGTCACCTTGGCTTAAGACTGGCCCTGTGTATAGATGTGTTGTGCCATTCATAATCAGGACTGGCCAAAGACCTGCTTGTGCCTGAAAGGTGACAGATGCTCCTTCCCTTTACCTGGTGATGAGCCACCCTCTACTCTTCCCACTACCAGAATTGGAAAAGGAAGAGGGGGTGGAGAGGGGAGTGATGGGCTAGATCCTCCAACTTTCCTCCACATAGAATCATACAGTTGGTAGGGATCCACAAGGTCATCTAGTCCAACCACCTGCCTGTAGCAGGAAATCCTCCTAGAGCATCTCCAGCAGCTGCCTGTTGAGCCACTGCTTGAAGGTCACTGCTAGAAGTGAGGGAGACTCTACCATCTCCCTCGGCCATCTATTCCATTGTCGAACCACCATTATCATCAAGAAATTCTTCCTGAAGTCCAACCAGAATCTCCTCTCTTGTACCCATTGGACCTAGTTCTACTGCCAAAGGCAGATGAGAACAAATTTGTCCCTTCTTCCTTATGACAGCCCTTCCGATATTTGAAGAATGCTATCACATCCTCTCTTAGCCTTCTCTAAGCTAAACTTTCATCTTCCAATCTATTTCCGTCTTTCTTTTCCAATCCAGGCAGGGGGAGTCCCAAGAGGAGGAAGATGAGGGGGTAGATAGAGGTGCCCCCTCACCAATTTGCTGTCAGAGGCGACTGCCTCAGGCTGCAGTGCTTAACACTTTCCTGGGAATAAGTCCCATTGAACACAATGGGACTTCTGCGTAGACATGCATAGGATGGGGCTGTCAGTTGCCTTTGTGAATAGGCTAGCCCTGTTCACAACTTGCACAGCATGTATGTGTTTTGCAGGGACAGTTGGGTTCTGTTTCAGTTCAGGTCCATCAGTGTTTTGTGTATTTTTTTAAACTCAGTTCCAGTTTAGACCTTAATTTTTTTTAAAAAACAACAACAAACAATTTCAAGCCAGCTTAAATACATGCCATGAAGAATAAAATTCTTTCGATTGCAATATAGCTCTGTAAAAGTATTTTGCTTTGGAGAAAAGTATTTAACTGGAGAAAAGTATTTATTGCTTTTAAACTGTTTATTTTCAAGTTTTGTAAACGTTTTTACAAGCAAAATTGCCCCAAAACTCCTGAAATCATCATTTAAAGGTGATTGCTTAAGCCACTCACAGAACAAGCCAATGTATGTCTACTCAGAAGTAAGACCCATTGAGTTGACTTACTCCCAGGTAAGTGTGTATAGGTTTGCAACCTTATTTGAATTGGTTTGGTGTTTGGGGCATGGTGATGGTGGTGGTGGTGGGAGATTCAGTTCAGGCTCAAGGTAACCAAGAGAATTAGGTTCCATTTCCTCTTTACTGAAAAGTATTTTCCAGAACAGGTTTTAGGATTTAGGTTCCGATTCACCCTCCCTGGCATTCTTTAATTGGTATATGTGTGGGTACTAACTGCAATTTCCACTTTGTGTTATGCCCAGTGGATGCAAATGGGCCACCACGGCTATTTTTTTTTTCCATTGGGAGTACTTTGACTCCATGTCCAAAATGGGGTTCATTTTATATTTTGTGCTTCCTTCTGTTACTGAATTTGAAAGGCAAGATGTATTCTACTTTTCGGTGGAAGAGTCTAACTAGAATTCTTTTCCCCCACCCCTTCTAGCGAGATATCCAGAAATCATTTCAACCAAGAAAGAGAAAAGTGAGTTTGTAACTGGTGCATTTTCTTGGCATGGGACCATAGTTCAGTGGTAGAGTTGCAGAAT
The DNA here is from genome assembly GCA_029204185.1 of Lerista edwardsae. NCBI lineage: Eukaryota > Metazoa > Chordata > Lepidosauria > Squamata > Scincidae > Lerista > Lerista edwardsae. The sequence continues at coordinate 1,691,504 of JAJKFI010000115.1, forward strand.
GTTCCTTGTTGAATCCCAGTTCTCCAAGAAGGGCTGAGCATGACCCATGTCTAAAAGCTCCACCACTCAGAGCACAATCCTAATCTGGAGTTAGGCCGGCACAGTTAGGCCGGCACAAGGGACACGATAAAGTATGTTTGGACCACTCTTGGAGTCAGGGATGCCAGCACACAGATCTGCACCAACCTCCCTGACTCCGAGAGCGGTCCAAAAACACTGGGTGGCCCTTGTGCCGGCCAAATTTTATTGGACTAACTGTGCCAGCCTAACTCCAGGTTAGGGTTGCGCTTTCAGTGTAGTCAGTACTCAACCAGACGGCACAGTGGTCTGCAGCAGTACTAAGCTGCTTTACATGTGAATTTTTATTAACAAACAGATAATGTGTGGCTCTAAACTTCAGATTTAGTTTAAAATCATAATTCTTATCTAGTGGATTTGTGAAGCTGAGCTGGAACAAATGATACACCACATGGGTGCAGCAGGTCAGGGATTCTGGCTTTGTGTTTCCTGTGTGCCACATGACAAGTGACCTTGGAAATTCAAGAGATGGGACCCAAGGGGGCTGTTTTGGAGGTGGGTGAAAGAAAGGCGGCTGTGAGCCCCGGCATGTGCTTCAATAGCTACCTGTAAGCAGAGATTTGTGAAAGCCTTTCAGCTCTTAAACTTCTCTTCTGTTGCACAGGGTTCTGGAAATTGCATTTATTTATTGCATTAGAAACATAACACTGGAGAATTAAGGTCTTGTTCACAAGTGAAGAGTGTAGTACATAAAGCTCACATTAGAAAATCAGCTAAATGAAAACGCCTATTCTGTCCTTCATCTGGAGCAAGTTGACATTTGTTTTTAAAACAAATGCAACATATTCATTCCACATTAACAAATCAAATTAATTGACCATTTTGAAACCTGTTCCATTTTCCACTGAAATGAAAATTCATACTCCAAAAAGATGGATATCCTTGTTGACAGATTATGTATACCATACATAAACAATGCAATCCTAGAGTGACCCTTGCATCGATGCAACGTCATCGCGTTGACGCAAGGGGTGGAGCACCGGCGCGCGGGTACCAAGCAGCACCCCCGCGTCGGCACTGCATCTCTGAAGCCGATGCTGCTTGCAGCGTTTCGGGATGGGGATTGGTGGGAGGGGGGAGGCAGGACTTGAGCGGGACCTGGGCGGGCTTGGGAGGTGGCCGTATGGCCACTTCCTAAGCCTGTCAGCGAGGCCACACAGCTCCAATTCGGGCCATGCGGTCTCCTCGGATCTGCGCCTGCTCTTTAGTGGGCACAGATCCAAAGAGCACATAGGGGAGGCTGGAGCCTCCACTACAGTAAGGGAGCGCACGCTCCTTTGCCGCAGGGAGGCTCCAGCCCATCCTGAACAGCGTTGGATTTATTGTTCTTTTGTCCTGATAATTTTTTCTGCTTCAGAACGTATTCATTCTTCTTGCTTTACATATCTAGTTCATTTTATCCCAAGCTCTTGGACTGAAGTACAGTACTGCTTTTTAAAACAAAAGTATAAAAATTAAAAAAAAAATCGAATTGAAAAATATCCCAACAAAATACCAAAGTTATACCATAGTTCAAAAATAGGCATATTTGGTCAGTTGTGAATACTACAAATTCTGAGTATATACATTGCTCTGTTAATATAACATGAACTGTTCTCAAGTATCTCTTGGGAAAGATAATGGCGTAAACCAGAGGTTCTCAAACATTCTCTGTTGACATTCCCTTAGGGTCTTTCCCTTGGAAATTTAAAATATCCTATGCTCCCATGTGAATTCACTGTGGTACCCCAAGGTGCCACAATACACAGTTTGGGTGCAAGCCTAGACAGTAACGTGTCCTTATGCACATTTCTCAGTTTGCTATCTTCTGAGCCTGATGCTTCTTCTCTGCTAAAATCCATTAAAAATATTTCAAAGGCAGCATCTGAACACTCCTAAAATTTGACTATACCCCTGGGCCTGACTGTATGTGAAGATGGAAGGGACTGTATGGTAGTGACACAGAATGACTGTAGTGAAGATGGTATATCCTCAAGTTACAAGACGGTATATCCTAAAGAACAATCTACATTTTGATGGGCTCTGCTTTTCATTGGAAAAATGTCATAGGAATCCCAAATTCTCTAATGTTTGACCACTCATTTTATTTCTTGCCTTCCCAGCTGCTGTTCGCTACTATCAGTGTGTCTTTGTGAATGGATACAATGGCTATACATCGGAATATGCCGTGACGCCAGCTCAAGACAACAAAAGGAAAGCGGGACAGTCCAAAGAGTCCGGGCACAAGATCAAAACACCGAAACAATAAGTGTCACACCATATGCAATGCTTTGATACGTTTGCACTATATGCCTTCTTCTGAGGGCCATGTGAAATCCACTGGCATCTGTGATCATAGAATTGTGATCCGGGAGGTCACATGCACTTGAAGAGATTTTCTGCTGTTTGCCAGAGCAGGCAGTGGTAAAAAGAGGGGTAGCTGTAACAGTGTTGAGAGAGTTTCTAAGTACCCCTTTCCTGGAGGAAAACATGGTGCCGAAATAGTACTTGACATACAGTAAAGCTTGTGTGCATGTGTGTGGGTGTTTGTTTGTGTGAAGTTCTGTCTTTTCTTTTCCTTTACGTGCTATTTGTGGTTTGTTCAAGCCTAGTTGGAACAAAAAAAGCACCCTGTTTTTTGTGTAATCAGTTTAAGGACTTACACCCCATTCAAAGTTAAGAATCAATTATCACATGATTTTCGACTTCTGTGAGTGTTCAGCTCAGTCATGGATAGATATCAATGTTGAAATGTTTAAATATATTACTGGGCATGTTGCTTGAAATACCGAGCTAGCTTTGATAAACCTTGTGTGCTTTGGTAAAAACAAATTCACCATGACTTCAATATATGTTTGTCAATTTGTTGGTGAAGGAAGCTTTCCTATTGGATGTGTGTGTATAGATACCTGCATTCTTCACTGAGTCATAGTCCTGTACGAGCAACATTTTTTTTTGTCCTTTAATTTGCTATAATATAGAGGGAAACAAGTAGAAAAAACCTCTCATATTTGCCTCTAAGTATCTGTAAAGACAAAAGCTCCTGTTTTCCAGTCTTTGGGGTGGGGGTGGGGGATGGGAAAGATCAAGGTCTGCAGCTACTGCTCAACGTGGCAAAGACAAACAGGACAAGACATCCCTTGGGTTGACTCAGCATTTTAAGTTCTCCCACATGTGAACTTAAGACATCCCTTGGGTTGACTCAGCATTTTAAGTCCACCCACATGTGTTTTGCCAGAGTTATTCAAGTCATATTTTGTACTAGCAAACCATCTATACAGGGGCAGAGGCAGATAATTGTCTAGTGCTGGAGACATCCAATGTGAAACCATTATAAATAATTTTAAAAATCTTATACTGCTCAAAATATCTCTCTGGTACAATCCAGGCCCAATTAGACAAAGTAACCTTTTGATCAATTTTGCTGGACGAAACTGAATGTTTTCCAAAGCCTTTTGGCTACATTTCCTGCCAAGCACTCTATTCTTAATTGCTTTTAGTTTGGGCACTCGCATAGCACTCCGAAACCACATTTTACTGTATTACATGGGAAAGAATTAAAGTGCGAGCTGATTTCTCAGTACCAAAAAGAAGCCCATTAAATAGGTCTAGGGGAAGATGTCCAAATATCAGTATTCCAGCTGTCCGTTGAAAATGTCTTGCTCTGTAAATAATGATGTGTTTTTGCAAGCAAGTTGTTTGTTCCTAATTATATTAGTGCATCTGTGCTCTAATCATCTGTGATGTTTTATACTCGTACGTGCTGTGTCAAACCTCACGAAATATCATAGGATAATTCTTTTTTTTTTTTTTAAATCAGCATACAGATATTAACTCTGACGTACTTGTATATAGGGGTTTTTTTTTGTCCCAGAGAATAACATTACTACAGAAGTAGTATTTATTTTTCTGAGATGGTACAAGCTTCCAGAGAATTGTACCTAAAGGGACTCTCCTAGTTCACCACAGAGGAGAGCCTCTGTTTTTGCCTCTAGGTCATGCTAGAAGTGATTGAAACTTATTACTATCTGATCACTGTAGCCTGTCATGCGTGGAAAAGGTGCTGTCCGCTATGTGTTGGACACGCCAAAATCACCAAAGAGACCGTTTTGAAAGGAGACAGAAACGTAGCGACATGTGGGATTGTCTTGGGAGCAGGAGCAGCCCAGGACTTCCTGATGCCTGGGGTGGCATGAAACATGCTGCTCCTCCCTTGACATGCCAAATGCTGCTGCCAGCACAGCAGGCACCTCCACTGCTCCTATGCCCTCTTCCTATGCTCGGGATGCAAAAAGGTAGAGAGGAACAGGAAGGAAGCTGAAGGATGAAGATATGGAAAGTGGTGCTGGAGATACCTCTCTCCTCCACACTTCCTCATATGGAAAGTGGTGCTGGAGATACCTCTCTCCTCCACACTTCCTCATATGGAAAGTGGTGCTGGAGATACCTCTCTCCTCCACACTTCCTCATATGTTCAGTTCCTCTTATCTCTTCCTTTTAGAATCCAGAGAAGCAGCAGAGGGTGGTGGACAGATGGAAGTGGGCAATGGATGGATCAAGTGGATCCATCAAGTAGATGCCTGAAGCAACTTCCTCTGTCACTGGATGGGTCACTGCTGCTGACAAGAACAGCAGTAAAAGCTTGCACCAGTGGTTCCGCAACTGTGACTCGTGGCTCCCCAGGGAGCGGCAGAAACCTGTCAGGGGAGCTGCGGAATCCTCATGAAAATTCTGCCGCCCTCTACAATGTATAGGATTGTAGCTCTGGTGGTGAGCTGCGCCAATGGTCCAGTAGGTCACCAATTGAAAAGGTTTGGGAACCACTCGCTTACACTATTGCTTCCTTTACAATGGACTTTCCAATGGATATGCAAATGACTAAGGATGAACTAAGGGGACGTGGTGACGCTGTGAGTTAAAACGCTGACCTGAGCTTGCTGACCAGAAGGTTGGCAGTTCAAGACCACGCGATGGAATGATCTCCCGTCGCTTGTCCCAGCTCCTGCTAACCTAGCAGTTCGAAAGCACGTAAAAATGTGAGTAGATAAATAGGTACCACTTTGGTGGGAAGGTAACGGTGTTCCAGGTGCCTTGGTGTAAAGTCATGCTGGCCACATGACCACGGAAACTTGTCCTTGGACAAATGCCGGTTCTTCGGCTTACCAACGGGGAGGAGCACCACCCCCTAGAGATGGTCACAACTAGACCATTTGGTCGTGGGGAAACCTTTACCTGTTTAAGGATAAACTACTATGGCAACTTTCATTTTAAAAAGATGCTTAAAAAACCCCAGCTCCAGTGCCTCTGGAGTAAGTGTACATGCAGAATGTATTTCTGGCATGTCTCAATGCAAGCTGTGTATATACAGAGGTGACTGCCTTCTAGTATTATGCCATCCTTGATGAATGGATGCAGACTTTGAATAATGTGATACCTCATTGAAACCGTGTAGACTTTTGACTGGGCCTGATCGAGTGGTGAGACGGCAGTGCTGGTGCGACATTGACTTGCCTCTGCCTCACCCACATCAGGAATGAACTATGGAAAAGGGGTGCAAATCCTAATAATAGGGTCTGACCTCTTGTAGATGGGTGCATCTACCTCTGACAACTCTTTGCAGATCACTTATTCTTCTGCTTTGTCAACATGTCGAGTGCTTGTCATTCTTCACAAAATATAGTTGAATACGATTTCTTACCAATTTGAATTAAAACTCTACTTAAAAGCGTAATCCTAATCTAGAGTTAGGATGGCACAGTTAGGCCAGCAAAGTTTGGCTAACACAAGGGCCACCGTAAAGTGTGTTTGGACCACTATTGGAGTCAGAGAGGCCAGTATACAGGCGTGCACACTCCCTGATTCCAAGAGTGGTCCAACGCGCTTTACGGTGGCCCTTGTGTTAGCCAAACTTTTCTGGCTTAACTGTGCTGGCCTAGCTCCAGGTTAGGATTGCGCCCCAAGTCTCTGTAGAGGGCTGTAGCTCAATAGCTCAGTGGAAGAGCATAGAACCTGCATGCAGAAGGTTCTCAGTTCAATCGCTGATATTTACAGACGGGGCTGGAAAAGGCCTATGTCAGGAGAGCTGCAGTCAATCAGATCATTGGAGACAGGCCAACAGTATGACTCAGCAGAAGAAGGTAGCATCCTGTGTCAGACCAGTAGCAAAAGATTGCTTAGAATTTTATTTAAACATTTGGAGGCTTTACTTATTTTCTATAATGTGCTTTTTGATGTAGGCTTATTGACGCATTGCTGAGAATTGATTACTCACTTTTTCCTCCTGTTCACTGGATCAGAGGAAATCCATAGTTGGCCTTGAGTCCCAATGCCATAGTGGTATAAATCAGACATTGGCCATTGCTTAGCTCTGAGTGTTGCTTTCCTAAGTCATTACTTGAATTGCCCGCCATTACCCGGATAAGTGGTGGAGGATTAGGAAGAAAATCCGGAAATAATTTTGTTTATTCATGATTCTAAACAAATCTCTTATTCATCTTGATGTTTTAATTATTGCCACGAATGAATCATGAATTATTTATAATTATGGATTTTCCTTAGATCGTGACGCAGTAGGAGAGGACACCTCTCCTCACTCAACAAGTCAGACTGTCCTGATTACTGCAAGGAGACTTGGGGTGGGGCAAAAATCTCTCCTATTATCTAAGAATTAACACAAGTCCGTATAAAGGCCAAACGTTAACATACAATCTTCATCGTAAAAATATAGGTCAAAACGTTGTACAGCCCAATCCTGTGCTGCCTGGGTATAGAGGCACCGTGGCAACCTAATGGCTACTGCTGCTTCCTGCCATTGCCGGGCAGGCACCAGAGGCATCTTGAGAGAAGGGCACTATTCTCTCTAGCCTAACACGTGAGAGCCTCTGTGTTAGGCCATGTGGCCTGACACAGAGGTTACGATCCAGTCCCACCCCCGTTCCACTCTTCCCTGCACCCAGTTCCGCCCTCACCCCCTGCCTAGAAATGCCACACCGCAGGTGGCCGCTGCACTTCCTGGCTGCTGGCTCCAGGTGGGCATGCAGGAATGGTGCTGGGCCAGTGTGGGCAGTTAGGACCTACCACCAGCACTGGAGGTGCTTTGCAACACCAGTGGTCTGCTCATACTGCCCACGCAGCGGCTCGAAGGAGTGGGCCCTTGATGTTGTTCAGGCTGCTTTCTTACTAGAAGATAGTATTTGGAACAACGCTTTGTTAGATATGCAAAAGAAAAGAACACTAGATGAGTTCAACAATTCAGACTGCTCAGGTCACTTTCTTGAAATCACAGAAGTTCAGAACCATTGATTGCAAAGATGGTAACTTTTAGCTTGAAAATGGCATCATTTTTTTTTTCCTGTCCAAATAACAGAGTAGTAATACAGTATAGGTCTTTTATTGGCATAGGACAGGCATAACATAGAACAGAAACAAACAAAAGCAAACCACACATATTAAATCATCCAGGACATAATTCAGCTTTTCGAATGCGCAGATCAGTTAACTTATGCAGAAAGGTTGCCACCCTTTCAGTTTTTTCAACCGAAGAGTCTGATAAGAGATAACATAATTTAGCCACAGCAGAAAGCCCCTGTCTTGTTCTCAATATAGGGACCAGGAAACTACGGCGGATCTCAACATAGAAAGGGCAGTAGAGAAGAGAATGGGCGATTGTCTCGATATGCCCCTGTCCGCAAGGGCGCATGGGGAATCTTATGGAATTTCCCATTAAGGACAGCAGAAGGCAGGGCATCAAATCTGGCTAGAGAAAAAGCTCTCCGTTTCTGATGGCAGTGCAGCGAGTAAAAATATGGAGCGATTTGTCCATAGACTACTGGGATCTTCAAGCTTAGGGGAGAGCAGGCTCTGTTCGCTGCACTACAAAGATCTTGCCTTTCAATGTCTAAGAGCCTGTGTTTAACACACTGAAATGCCTCTTGGTAAGGGAGTCTCCAGAGAGAGCCCAAGGGATTTGATTTTTTTTTGTTCAGGGTATCTATTGGAGGTTGAATTTGAATTTGTGAATCCCATAGTTTCAAGGTCTACTTCTTTTTCCATTTATAGCGTACTTGCTTTAGAATCCTAAAGAAAAAATGTAAAATTAATTAATATTTGTGCTGTATTCTGTAGTTTTGAAAAAATATCAGAACACTGTGTAAAGGCCCAATCCTATCCCACCCCCACTAGCCCACAGTACAAAATGCTGCTGATGGAGCATGTGCTACATGCTATGAGAGGAGTGGCCAGAGGGCCCAGGAGAAGTCCGTAAAACTTTTTCTGACTTGCCTTCCCATAGGCCACCTGGCTTCCAAAGGGTTTCCTCAGACCAATGCCTGTTATTTTGTTGGTGTGAGCCCGAGGATTCTCAGGAATGGATCAGGGAGGGACATACGATCTCAGCATGCACCACTGATGCAGAGATCCTCCCCTTCCTGCCCAGCCCATTCTCCAGTGCCCGGCCCACTCCCTACTCTGAACTGCTCGTAATCATTCTCCAAACTGCCAACGCTGCCAATCTACCTGGGCTGGTGGGGCATCCGGGAGCCACTGTTGTGTGCACGGGGCCTCCTGCCATTCGTGCTGGCAGCTTCACCCCCTGAACCACTCACAGTCATTCTCTGAACCGCCCCACTGCCAAGCTACCTGCTCTGGCAGGGTGACTGGGAGCCGCTGCGGTGCGCGCTGGCCATTAGTGGTGGCAGCCCTGAAGTGTATGACAGTGAGATCTGCCACCATAAGGCCCCTGGGCTGTTAGGAGTGGGCTGTTAGTTTCCTAAGACAGTCACACTCTCTGAAATGCCATTTTGATGGTTATGATTTTTTTATTGGATGTTATTGACGGCGCAATCCTAGCACACCCCTTGCATCAACGCGACGTCATCGTGTTGATGCAAGGGGCGGAGCGACGGCATGCGGGCACTGAGCAGCACTCCTGCGTCTGGCTGCGCGGTCTCCTTGGATCTGTGCCCGCTCTTTAGTGTGTGCAGATCTGAGGAACACAAAGGGGAGGCTGGAGCCTCCACTACGGTAAGGGACTGCCCGCTCCCTTGCCGCAGGGAGGCTCTAGCCCATCCTGAACAGTGTTAGATTTGGCACTGGCCCATTGGCCTCGCCAGTCCAGCACTGTTCAGGATTTCGTCCTGAGTTTTAATTAGAAGCCATTTGGGGCATTTTATTTTTAAGAGGATAAGAGCAGATATACATTTCTTTTTTTAAAAAAAAAAATCTAAGTAAAGGTTGCCTAAGTAAGGGTAGCTCAGTGAAGTTACAAGCAAAGGGAACAGGAGTAGCTCGAAAAAGCCATAAGAAATGGCATGACAGGCATTGACTGAAAACATGTGCATGCAAATAAGGATGGGAGACATAGGGTAAGGAAGGAGAGCAAGCAGCCGAAAGATCTGAGATGTGGACTATTACATAGCAAGCATGAAGGCGCACATTTTCAGTAACTGGATAAAGACATTGTTTTATATGATCACGGTCAAAACTGTGAACATAAGAGTGGAAAAATAAATGGGCAGGCTAACATTGGAAGGGAACGTTGAAGAGAGTTCAGTTAAAATGAACATGAAAACTGAATGGTGTACAGAAACTGAGGGCACAGTTCTAACCTGGAGTTAAGCCAGCAGAGTTTGGCCGGCACAAGGGACACTGTAAAGTATGTTTGGACCACTCTTGGAGCCAGAGGGGCCAGCACACAGATGTGCATCATCTTCCCCAACTCAGAAAATGGTTGAAATGCACTTCACAGTGGCCCTTGTGCTGGCCAAACTTTGCTGACCTAACTGTGCCAGTCTAACTCCAGGTTAGGATTGCACCCTGAGAAGCAGAGTAGGAAAGTAAAAATGTTTGGGCTTGTGATTTTATGGCCAAGGCAAGTTTCTAGAAACTGAAGGAAAAACTATGAAAGGAGACTGAACCCCAAAATGGTGCTATTGCACAGCTCCCACAATGGGTTTATATTGTTGACTGGGAAAAGAGGTACTTTTTAAAGCAGTGCTACTCTTACTGGTGGGTGAGGGGGGTTGGAATGTCCCTATTTACCACAGCATATCTTCTTTTCTAATGGTTGTTTGTTGGTGTTTCTTCTGCAGATTTTTAGCTTATGAGACCTTTGGGGGCAGGGAAATGTTTATTTTGCTATGTAAATGGCTTTTGGAACTTTTTTTTGTTGAAAAGCAGTATATAAATATTCTTATTTGTAATCATATATGTATGTTACGATTACATATGTTACACTAGCATATATGCTAGTGTATGCTACTAGATAACGCATTATATGACAGGTGCTAAATAGCATTCTTGCAGAAATAATAAATAATGAGATGCATGGGATTTGAAAAAGTTCTGTTGCAGATTCAGGTGGATCAGGCCTGGGAAGAGGGTCAAGATTTGGCGGGCACCGCTGCCACCAAACCTTCCTGGACCCAATCCACCCCACCCCTACATCACCCCTTCCGCCCCCTGCCTCGTTCCAACTCTCCCTGCCTTCCTCCTGGCCCTTTACCTCAGGTGGCTTTTTGTCCACATGTGGCAGTAGCCAGGCCACACTCTCTGGGGTGTCACATCTACAACAGCCACAAAGCCTGTTATGCACCCTTAGGATTGGGCCATATCAAATGTTGTATGGCATTGAAAATTAAAGAGCTTGTCCGGCAGATCTCAGGAGATCATACCTATTGGATAGATTTAATTCTCCTGGGATATTTTAGTTAACATCTTCCCAAAGAAAGCTTAATAAGATGCTAACACTTTCATTTTCAACCTTGGTGGACAATGACTAGCTTTTTTAAAAAATCCACTTACAAAAGTGGATTCCTACAACGTATAATTTTCTATTTATTCAGAACTGTATTTTTTATGGCAGTTGGGCTGTATTAAGGGAGCAATCCTAACCTGGAGTTAGACCAGTACAGTTAGGTCAGAAAAGTTTGGTAAGCACAAGGGACACCATAAAGTATGTTTGGACCACTCTCAGAGTTAGAGGGCCAGTACACAGAGGTGCGCCATCCTCCCTGACTCAGAGAGTGGTCTAAACATACTTTACAGTGGCCCTTGCGCACCAATCTTGCTGGCCTGACTATGCTAGCCTAACTCCAGGTTAGGATTGCGCCCTAAAACGTATACTTGTATTGTGATGAAGACAAGATCCAAATGTTCTTTTAACAGAAAGTAACAAAGAATTAGAAAATATTGATTGTGTTATATTGTGCGCACGCATGTGTGCATGCCTCCTCCATTTGCTTATTACAACTACTGACATGTTTCCCTTTCAAGAATGACCATGCCTACTTTATATCATTGCTCTTCAAAAGTGATTTGATACAACAGATATTTTGTCAAGAACCGATTGCATCATCTCAATGTATATACTTGCTATATTTCCTGATGTGATACTTTTAAAGAGTGGAAGGCACATAATTGCAGCATGTCTTTGGATTAAAATGGACTCTCAATGGACTTGAAGCTCGAATTTTCCAAAGAACCACTGAATACCGAAACACGCTGTTGGATTCTTTCAAATGACCTGCTGCTATAAACATTGTTTTGTATTCTCAGAGATGCCTCCAACTCTCCTAAATAAAAGGGAAATAATGTCCATTTAGCACGTCTGGTTCATTTTAGCTAAATACTGCCTTGTGCTCATGAAGCATTTTAATCAGGTACTGAAACAAAGCCAAAAACTATCTCTGACTGCATTGTTCTGTTTCTTTCGATACTCACAATCAAAAATATTTAAGGCAAGTTTTTTTCCCCCTCACACTGAGGTGAACATTTGACTTGCTATTATTTGTCACAGCCTCTCCCCTTCAAAGCATAATCCGTAAGAATGCAGCTTTCCTGAACACAAGCAAAGGTAGCTGAAAATAATATAGTAGAAAAGATGCTCAGCCCCCAGGAATAAGTACACATGCTTCCCAAATGGACTGTGGAAACCCCTTTCCATTTAAGGTGCAATCCCAGCACCCACGTAGCACCGATGCAACGTTGTTGATATGTCACTAGCTCTGATGCGGGGGCACCAAGCGATTTCGCAGGCATAGATCCAAGGAACCCAGAGAGGAGGATGGCACTTCCCCTGGTGCAAGGGCACAAATGTGCCATTGCGCCGGGGACGCTCCTGGTACCTCCTGAGCTGTGTTGGATGCAGTGCAGGTCCACAGGCCTGCCTGCTTCAGCGCAGTTTAGGATTGGGCTGCCCATTCTTTCTGTTACCCACAGCTATTTGCATGATTACAAAAACCTCACCTTGTTTGAAGAGGAGTTAAAGGAAATAGGGAAGAAGAAAGTTAGCAGATGGGCAACCCGATCCTATCCAGAGCTGGTGCAGAGAGGCCGCACAGCATGTGCTGTATCCAGCACTGAAACTGAGCAGGATAGAGATCTCCTACGAGTAAGAGAACATGTGTTCCCTTGCCCAATGTCACACACTCTAGCCTGCCCAGTTGGGCTACTTGGATCTGTGACAGCAAGATCGCTGGTGCAAGTGAGAGAAGCCCTATGTAGGGCTTTCTGGCCTGGAAAGGGGGTTAGGATACAGTGGAGACGTGCCACTCTGTGCTGTACTTACCATTGGCTGTCGGGCTGCATTCAGCACAATTGGGGCAGTGCAGGTCTTTCTGCCAGCGTTCCTTCTTTCTCCAAAGATTGCAAATGTGCTTTACAACCCAGCACTGTGCAAATTTAGGACTGGGCCGAGAATCTGAAAGAAGGCCAAGAGAAGGAATGACAGGAGGAGAAGAACGCCTAAGAAAGTGTCATGAAACTGAAAGGAAAGAGTAAAGCAGCTGGAGAGAATTAAAAAAAATGAGGAAATGGGGATAGAGAGTAGAGCTAACAATAATTTTTAGAGCAGGCCCCATGTATAGGAGTGGAAAGGGCTGTACCTTTGTCGTTCTCTCCATTCTTACAGTGAAAATCTAAGCATGTTTATCCAAATCCCATTTTATTAAGCCATACTCCATAAAAAGCATCTTTAGGATGGCAGCCTTGGAAGACAACCTCACCTTCAGAGGCCCCATTTGCACTGCAGAAACGAATTCTGCCCCTGCAGATCAGACCCCATGTGTTTGTTTTAACTTACATTTTTGACTGAACCTCTGCCTTGCACCGGGAAACCAACTCTACAAGTATGTAAAGTGTTCAATAGAATATATAGAGAGAAGTGTTTGTGATGCGCATGGCAACAGAGTCAGTTTAAGCATGGCCATGAGTATTGATGTGATGTGCGCAAGTCTCCTTGTCCTCTGGCAAGAAGTTCAAAGCTTACATTTCTTACCACAGATTCTCCTGCTTAGCTTTAGGCTGTACTGGCAACTCAGCTGGCAGTCCACACCTCCTGCCCAAATTGAAGCTGCAACCCTATGCACACTTACCTGGGAATAAGCCCCATTGACTATAATGGGATTTAATTCTGAGTAGAAATTCTTAGGACTGGACTGTAAAAAAACTTTTTTCATTCTGATTTCCTTCCTTCTACTTTCACTAATATATGTTCCTAGGACTGAATATGGCTAATATTCTTTTGATAAGTTGGACTGGCATCACTGATCTTCATTAAAACCGAGGGGAAAAAACAACCCTTAACAGTAATTTGAAAGTAGTTACATGAATGAACAATGCCAGTTTATTGTCCTTGTTATTAGGGAAAGCAATTCATATTTCACATGCAATAGTACTTCTTAATGGAAACGAACGCATCAGTATGTATGTAAATATTAAAATGTAGCTAATTAACATCTCTGTTACAGTACATAACCATTAAAAGAACAGTTGCCCGCAGCTGATTTCTATGGAGTAAAAGTGTTTTGGAAATGCCTCCTGCTCAAGCGCTTCTGCAAATAAGCCACTCATCATCCATGACAAACTAGCACGCTGTAAAATAAAGCGCCCACATCTCAAGACTGCAGCTGGGAGAAGAGAATTTGCAAGAAGTTAAACTACACTGACATTCAGACTGTGGTGTTCTCTACTGTACATGTCCCTGAATGATGGGAAGTTCTAGCATTCACAGGTCAGGTTGCTTGTAAAGAGAGCATTGGAAACTGCCAATGCCTGGCTGCCACAAAGGTACAGGTTGAGTAGATGGGAAGCAGGCACACCTAAGGCAATGCTAGAGTTGAGCAACACCAGTCCAGCACTGATTGAGCAACACCAGTCCAGCACCCCAATATTCTAGGACCGGTCATCCTTTCCGGTTATTCTTTTTGCAGCTCTTTCCAAATCTTAAAACTGAGCTTTCTAATTCTCTGGCTAGATTCAAGAGTGCAAAAAATAAAAAATAAAATAAATGCCACATCCATCCCCCACAGGCAAAGGGGACATCACACAAGTTCCAGTTACACAAATTCCATAACACAAAATTCCAGATGATCAAACACTGCAGGTGAATTATCCCTTTTGGATATCCCAGACATCCAAAATTCAGACTATTTCTGAAATCCAGACATTTTTGTCCAAGACTTATTTTAAACTTTCTGTAGAAAGAAGGTCTTGTGTTCATTCCCACATACAGTCTGTAAGTTCTATTTCCTACTCAGTGGTGTGTGCCTATTCAGACATTGTGGAAACATGTCAAAGAGACCAGCAGACACCCAAATGGGTAACAATCAAAAGAACAAGAGGAAGCATTTCTCATTATATTTATGCAATTATTCCAAAATCCAGAAAAATCCAAAATCCAGACACCTTCCTGTCCTAAGCAGTCGAGATAAGGGATAATCAACATGTATAGGTCAAAATCTGGATGGGCTTTATTACCAAAAAACAACAACAACATGTTTCCCACATATATCTCCTTCCTCACCTTGAAGGTCTCTCACAAAACTCCCATGAGTAGTAATCAGAAGATTACTAGTTTATAAATTATTAGTTTATAATCAATGTGGCCTAGTGGCTAGAAAGTGTGAACAAATAAAAAGGGCAACAGTGCACCTCCTTTCTCTTCTGTT
This sequence comes from Lerista edwardsae, assembly GCA_029204185.1. NCBI lineage: Eukaryota > Metazoa > Chordata > Lepidosauria > Squamata > Scincidae > Lerista > Lerista edwardsae. The sequence goes on from JAJKFI010000115.1 coordinate 1,706,506, forward strand.
AAACATGTCTTTTTATCTGGTTTCCCTAATTCACTGATCATATGTTCTGCCAAATTCCCTGCCGGGCCTCCCCAAGGGTCCTAATGCCCACACTAGGCTAACTAGTTTCCCCTCCAGAGCAGCCTCAGAGATAGGCAAGAGGGAGGGGGTTCAGTCACCCACTGGGCTTCCTCTCTTCCAGCAGCTTTGCTTGGGATCACCGGCTGGCCAGCCTCCTCCAGACTGCCCTCATCACTGGCTTAGCTCCAAACTACCCTAAGTCTAGTGCCAACAAACCCCACCACCAAACAACAGGCAGTCAGCTTGCCCAAGCCACAACTGCCTCCTCCACTTGGTGGCTCCAGGGGCCTGGCAGCCATACGACAATTCCCAATGGTTATTCTCCACAATAACCTTACCTTCTCCAGTCATTCAGTCACAGTCCATCCAGCAGTCAGTCCAGCCAGCATTCCATCAGTCAGGTAGTCCATCCAGCAATCCATCCATCTAGCACCTTCCCAGGTGCCTTTTCTCCAGCTCCTGCCTCCAGCTTTATACTGAGGCCAGCCAATCAGTGGGCAGGCTTTAATTCATCAGACACACCCATCTGCGCCTGTGCTAACCTCCCTTCAGAGCCAGAGCCCTTATCAGCCTGCAGCTGTGCTCCCCAGGCTTGCAAAGACCTTTGGGGGTTAACCCTGTAATCCCTGGCTTACTTGCTGATACCATTTCCTATCTCCTCTGGGTATCTTCTGCCTTTTTCAATACACCATACTAGTTTGAACATCTAATCAAGTTTTTTCTTCTTTTGTTCATTCTAAAGAACACGAACATATGTTGAATGACAACAGAAAACTTCCTCTTTGCCTTTGCTGAGGTGTTGATGGGTATTGGCATCAAACCTAAGGAGATAATATTCATGCTGAGATGAGACATGCAAAGATATCTATCATAGTTACTTACCGTCTACTGATTTCTTAAACACGGCACAATCCTAACCTTGAGTTATGCTGACACAAGTCCCTTGTGCCGGTCCAGGAGTGTTGCAAACACACCATAAAGTACATTTGCACCACACTCAGAGTCAGGGAGGCCAGCACACGAATGTGTGCCACTCTCCCTGACTCCAAGAGTGGGCCAAACAAGCTTTACGGTGCATTTGCAACACTCCTGCAACAGCCTAACTCCAGGTTAGGGTTATGCCCAGAAGTTACTGCTTTGCAATGTCAGATGGTGATTGTGTTGTTATTGTAAAATGGGCCAGTATAGGTCATTTTAGTATGGGTGGTGAAGAAGAAGCCAAATAAGTTCTTGGCCCCATAATGCTAAGAAAATAAATCCAACAAAAATACTGCAGCAATACCAACATCCTATACAAAGTGAAACTGTCTACAATGGAAAGGAAGATTCTCTATACCGAAAAATCATAGCAAAAATATAAATCATTTTTAATTAAAAAATTAAGCAATGCATCACATTTCCCCACTATTATCCTTTGAGGGCTATTGGCTGCCATAGCAATAGAAAAGGCTACATGAAGGACCGGGGTAGGGAATGCAATGCAATGGAATGGAGACTATTGACTAGCATGCTACAATTTGGAACCGTCCTTTCAGGTCTACCATGCTAGAATTGCAAGCCTATTTCACCATACCTACAAATAGCAGCACAGTGGCAGAGTGAAATACAACCACACACAAGTTACAAGTTCAATGAGACACAACTCTGCTAATTTATGGAAATCTAAGAATACATCAAGGTAGGAAAAAAAAGGGTGCAGCATGGTGGCAACCATGTTAGACGTCCGATTGATCTCCCTTTTCTCATTCATGATATAATCAGCCTGGATTGGTTCCCGGAATTGGAGAATATCCTGTTGGATTTGTGACACATAAGAACAGCCATCTTATGAACAGCCATCTGTAAACAGGTAACTCACATAGATAATCTTTTAGAATAGTACGGTGTTGCTTTGGAGTAAATCTTGTGCATACAAATGCAAAGGCACTCAGCCAGGGCTGGCTTTAAGCCAATGTGACCAATGTCATCACATCAGGCCCCGCGCTTCAGGGGGCCACGCACTAGCAGGGTGAGCATATTGCCTCTGGCTGCAGCTGGGATCTCTATGGGCTGTAAGTCAGTGGGGTGAGCAGAGCAGCTTGTTGCAGTTTCACACCACACACTCCAGAACTGGTTGAAACTGGCATTCCGTCTCTTCGTCTCCAGAGCAGATAGGACACCTGCGTGTCCTTGAATCCTTGAGTTAATCAGCCTCCCAGCTTGATAGTGCGATGTCTCTCACGGGAAGCACTGGCTAACAAACACCCCACTCTCTCATGAGCTCATGGTGTTCTAAAGGTCACCCCATTGGTTAACATGGGGCACGAGGGTCTCTAAGTACCCACCTACCAGATATAGTCTGACTGCACCCTTTGTTCTTCTGTCTGTACCATGTGTGCGCTCGAACTGTGAAGAATACGTCAAAAAGCCGCTTGTACGCGGCAAGCCTTCGCCGGCTTTTGCTAACCGGCAAACTAAACTTCTCATCTTCTCACTTTCGCTACTGAAACCAATAAAATGGCTTTGATGTTCAAATGTAGCGATCGCTTCGTTCCTCCGCTCCGATCGCGCTAGGCAAGCGCTGAATGGGTCCGCGAGCCTCCAACTCTGCTATAATTACCACAAATACACAACAGGCCCAGCACGCTTCCGCTGCGGCACTCTGCTATAATTACCACAAATACACAACACAGCTTTACTTTGGTCTCTCCCACCTGCCTCTGCCTCTGAACAGCCCAAAATGGGCCACCTGGAAGCAGTTGGCGGTGATGTTATGATATCACCACCAACTACTTCCACATGTCATGCTTTGCACATGGCACAGACACAGCTCTTCTTGGTGAGTGGGGCGCCCTGCAGGGAGGGTTGGGGGCCCTGCAGGAATGCCCCACATTGGGCCCCGCCACTGCTAGAGCCGGCCCTGCACTCAGCTATTCCTTTTGGCAGTTTGATCGCTGAATGAACTCACACTTCATGCGGCACTACAGCTACAATCCTATGAAGGTGAGTTGAGAGCAAGTCCTTTGACCTCAGTGGAGCTTACTTCTGAGCAGGGATGTGCCAAAGCCACTAAGCTCGTGTAATGTCATGAGTCAGCAACTCAACTCACGAGTCATAGCGACTGGACTCGCGAAAATTTTGAGTCATTTTTATTCAAGTCCGGAGTCATTTCGAGAAACAAGTCAAGTCCTTAGGCAAAAGAAAAAAAACACCTTGCGCCATTTTCCTCCCAACTCTGCCGCCTGGCCACCTACCCTCCTCTACATAAGAACATAAGAAGAAACCCTGCTGGATCAGGCCAAAGGCCCACCTAGTCCAGCTTCCTGTATTTCACAGCGGCCCACCAGGTGCCCCAGGGAGGCATGAGACAACAAGATGCTTGCATCCTGTTGCCACTCGCTTGCACCCAGTACTCTGAAGTAGCCCACCACCTTTGTAAGGAGGTTGCACAATCCATCATTGCCTATAGCCCACGATGGACCCTCTAGAAATCTGTCCAATCCCCTCTCCTCATGTCTGTTGCTGCATTCGGTCCGAAGGACAGCTTCCAGATTGCCCACAAGGCATTTTGGGGTGACACAGAAGTGATGGGAAAAAAGCAAGCAAGCAAGCACATGCACATGGACAACCCAGTCCTGAGCTGCCTGGCTCCTGGAGGAGCAGCTGTACCAAAATGGCTACAACTGCATCCTGCAGGGGCTGCGGGAGCCTTGGGAGACTCCTTGCTAGACATGCATCCCTTTCCCCCAGGGATATCCCCTGCTGCTACAGGGACACTATTTTGCCAGTAGAGACTGGAGCAGCCCCATGTTGGGTGTTTGAGCCCAACATGGGGGTTCAGGATGCAGTGGCAAGTGCTGCCACCAATCCCACCCCCGTCTTGGGGCTCCTCCTCCTCCTCTCCCCCACCCAGTTCTGCCCTTGCCTGGTCTTGCACTGGCCAAGAGCACAGTTTGGATTGCCCTCTGAATGACATCTGTGACTTGGGATAACAACAGTCGCAAAAAGCTAGCATTTTCACGACTCAACTCGAGTAACCATCTTTGCTTCTGTGTAAGCACACATACATCCACGATGCTGTAACTACTGTAATTGTATTCCCCAGGTTGTGAAGGATGCTTTGTTCACTAGTGTCGTGTATAGCAGGAAAGCAGGCCCGGCTCAGCGCCATTTCAAGGCCCGTGCCTGTCTTTCCCCACCCCCCTCTGGGATCCTGGCAGTGAGAAAATTTTCCCCTGGAGGCTGTTGTGTCTGGCTCAATGGCTGGGGTGAGACAGAGGGGCCTCTAGCAGGAAAACCTCCCAAGGACATCTTCTCTGTACCAGGAGCTGTTTTGCCTCTGGCTGACAAGGGGGGCTGGGAAGGCATGGGGGAAAAGTAAGAACAAAGATTCAGACTTTGGAGGGAGAGACCACCTTGCCCTCATCACACCTGGTTCTGTCCTTTGCAGGGTGAGTGATAGGTAGAATGTAATCAGACTAGGAGATTAGTGTCTTTCTTATTTTGCATCAAGCATCATGTAGTTATGCCATGCTTTGGCCTGCTTTGAAAGGCCTTATTAAGCCTCTATGCTGTAACCTGTAGTTTTAATAAATCATTATATTTTACTCCATTGTGTGCCTCATGTGCTGGGAGCGGGGGTTAGCTGAATCCAGTCTAGATGCTGGGCTACACTAATGGTTGGGCTGAAGTAATGCCTCCTGGGCCACTGGAGGTTGCTGGTGGCAGGAAGGGACATCGTCCCACGACCCCTGGGGGCAGTCTGGAAGGGCCAGGCTCCGGGGTATTGTGATGACTAGTTAAAATAAATCTAAGCAAAACCTGACTGCTGAATTGGATTTCCCAGAATGGCATCTATACTGATTTCTGGAGGCAATGACTTGACAGTGGAATTAGGAAAGTCTCTCCCCAGCATGTTACTCTGCTGCAATTTGAGACAGAGCAAATGGCCAATGCATAGAATCAACTTGCTATTAGCCTTCCTGCCACAGCTGTTGTCTGGTGCTGAGAAAAAGCCATCTGAATGAAGAGCCTTAAGCAAGACCCTTTTACCCCAAACAGCAATCTGAGTGCAGATTTGGAGTGCCATTAAAGGTCACCAAATGACCAGTTATCTAATTTAAGGTTATTTTCTTTTTTTTACTGTTGGGAAGCACCATTTTGATTTCCAGTCTCTGTGGCAAAAAATGACTTGGGGCACAATGCTAACCAACTTGCCAGCGCTGACGTAAGGGCAATGCGGCTCTGACATAAGGGAACAAACACTCCCTTACCCTGAGGAAGCATCTGTGACTACTGTTCCACTGCAGGGCATGCCTCCAGAAATCAGTTCAGGTGCCATGCAGCACATGCCCCGTTGGCACAGATATGTCAGTGCTGGAACGTTAGTTAGGATTGTGCCCGTAAGCACAACCTTTGCTGACCAGGAAAGCAACTATCAGCCCAGTCCTGACAGCTGAACTGTAATTCAATGCCCTAGTCCAGTGGTTCTCAAGCGTTTTAGCACAAGGGCCTACTTTTTAGAATTACAATCTGCCCAGAACCCACCAGAAATGATGTCATCGTCAGAAGTGCCGCCATTGTGAAACCAGAACCTGCTGATTTCCTGAGAATGCAGCCATGTTGGGTTGTTTCTCAATCATTTTCCAATAGCAAAATGAATCAGAAAGGAAGAAAGCCTATGTAGAACCTTGACACAAGCAAAACAACCCAAGCCCTCCCCCTTTCCAGCATACCTTCTTCCCATATTTTCAGTATGGCTGCTCTAGGTGCTTCGTGACCCACCTGAAATTGGAAATTGGATCCTGACCCACAGTCTGGGAACTTCTGCCATAGTACCTTTTAAACCTCTGAGCTAGATCCAGAAGATCTCAACCACTCAGTAATACCAACAGCCCAATCCTAATGTGCTTTGGGGGTTAGGCAGCAGCAGGGGCTCACCTTGGGATAAGGGAAAATGTTCCCCTTCCTCCAGGATAATTCCCAGCCAATCCAATGGGGCAAATCTGAGTGGCCCAGATCAGGGCCAACCAGCTGGGGACAGGGGTTAGGATTTGGCCTAAGAGCTAGAACTGTGTTCCACTCCCTTCCCCAGGCCGGCCTACCAGTGGTGTCATCTACAAACAAGGAACGGGAATGCTGGGTGGGACTTAGGCGGGACTTCCGCGTGATTGGCAGCCCGCCCGTTTGGTTCCGCGGCTGCCCTGGCCTCAGGGGGGGGCCTGCCCCCGGTTTGCGCGCCCCGCAGCTGCTCGCCCAGGCTCCGGCGCGCCCCCCCCCCGGGGCCCGGGCCGCCCCAGAATGGGATGGGTGGGCAGCCAATCACGCGGAAGTCCTGCGGATGTTCCGCCCAGTGTTCCCGTTCCTTATTTGTAGATGACACCACTGCGGCCTACCCACATGGGCTGCCCTCTCCCACCACCTTGTTCCCCCTCCCTCCCACCTTCCCCCACCCTCCACCTTATTTGACGCCCCTGTTCTAGACCCTGATGCATGCCAGGATAAAGGCTCTAGGAGTACTACAGCAAGGTTTCTGAAAAGAAAGGTGAGGCCTGTTCGCATGGATTCAGCCTCTAGTGTACATCTTGTGTCCTAGTATGAAAAACGCCCTGGCCTTTTTACTCTTAGCTTTCAAAATAAACCCTGCATATTTTCTGTAGTCAATGACATGCAGTGTGTCAGAATGAGCACAGCGCAGCAGAGACATCCAACGGCCTGGACAGATAGCTATAATGATGAAGAGTAAGGTATAGAAAAGAAGCTGAAGTCTTCTTGCTGCTAGCGGAAAGAACTCTAAAGAAATATGTCTGGAGTGGAAAGCAGAGCATGCAAAAGCACAGTTGCCTGAAGGAAAGAGCAGAAGTAGACATCCATTAAATAATTGAATTAACCTTTGTTCAGCCTTTTCCACTGACTGCGATTTAGTTTGATGGCTTGCTGTTTGTTTTCTCCCAGGTTTGCACACAATATTCAGAGTCTCCTCAAGCAGCTATAAGAGAAATGTGATTCTTGGTGAAAGGGAACGGAAAAAAGAGAACTGTGAGAGATCCATGTAAGATACAACCTCCAGCTAGAATGTAGGTCAAAACACACTAGTGTTCCATAATGAAGGGTCATCTTTATAATTACGGATGTAATTATTTTCATCATACAAACAAATACGTTGTTTTTTAGCTTATTAGTCTCAGCTCTCTTGAGAATAGCCATCCCATGCTTAGGACAATTTCTGATATTGCCCGTCGGGGAGAAAGGTGGTTTATAAATTGAATGAATGAATGAATGAATGAATGAATGAATGAATGAAGTTAAATATTTTTTGTTTCTAACAAAAAATCTTGCAGCAAGCCTTTAATACTCTCAGTTGACACAATCATCCTGATTGTTCAAAATGAATGTTAGCAAATGACATTTCAGTCCTAACCCAATCATCTGAGAAATGATGGCCACCACTTGAGTCCAATATATTTGCACCAAAGACAGTGCCTCCGCATCGGACGACTGTGTGTTGCAGCTTTGTAAACCTGACGTCTGTGTTACTTCTGAGCCAGAAGTCATTATTCTTCCCATGCAATAAATGAGGAACTGATATAGTTAGAACTTGCAGAGGGATAGCAATCGGTTGCTTTGGCCTCTACCGTCTAACATGGTTATAGTTGACAACAACTAATGCTGAAACAAACATGTCAGTCTTTACAGTGTGGTCAGAGTGATTCCTTCTTTGCTGCAGAAGAAATGCAATCCCATCTCTGCTGCCAAGCATTCTTGGAAAACACTGACAGCTGCTCGGCCCATAAGCTGCCCAGCCCCCAAAGAGCAGCGGTGCCAAAATGGCTACCACTGCATCCTGTGGCCACCACAGTAGCCATAGGAGGAGACATAGGAGGGTAAGGGCTCTGGACCAGCAACGGGCCTCTTCAAGTCTGCGCCAGCAATTTCTGGCCGCATGGCCTGACATGGAAGATAGGATACAGCGGTGGAAGTCACAGCAAGCCCGTATTGCCAGCAGTAGAAACGCTTTACAGCATGTTTGCGACACTGGCCCTGGTGATACGAGTGTACCACTGGTGCTTGGCCCAACAGGATCGGGCCCTGAGTGCTTTGCAGTGGAGAAGAAATTAGAAAAGGGGCTGCTAAGGCTATGACTAACAATGCAAAGTCCAAATCCACTTCCAAGATCTGATGTGATGAATATTTTCTGACTCACGTTTTCTGTCACATGAAAGACCCAATGGTGTTCTCTCAATTTCCGCATAAAGTCTGGGACTACTTTGGAGCCAGAGTCTCTCAGAAGCTGCTTTCATAATGCCTTTCGTTACACTCGGTGGTTCTCAGCTGTTCACCTAAGCACACTGCAGACAAATCTAATCGTTACACTAATTGCATGTGTGAGTTCCTCAGGGCCACTGCTGTGATAGTTGTACCTCCTGTCTCTCCTGCTGGATAATTATGCACTTATCCAGACAATCAGTTCAAAGCATGCTCCTACTGCATACTACAGGCTGAGGCTGAGGAAATGCATATTCTGCCTCTCCATGCACCCTTACACCATAAGAGCTGCTCCATTGTCATGGTTGTATGCTGTGGCCACAACTCAGAAGCCACTTATTCCGTAGCTTAATCTATGTGACTGTGTTGAGCTTCAGCAATGTAGTGGGTCCATTTATTTAATGTTTACAGGTGCACATACAGGTTGCAGAAAAGAAAACGGAACAGCCAGGCTGTAACAGACGTCATCGTGATCATTGCCTTGCTATTGGGAACCTCTCTGTCTGACGTGCCTGAACTGATGGGCTACCTACAGGCTGTATGTAGTAGTCTCCTGCTTGGTCACCAATCTTCAGTGCCTTCCTGACAGCCAATAGACTGGTTTTGTAGCACTGGAGGGAGGGGGAGGCATCTTCAACACGCTAATGGATTGAGGAGTTCATCCCATTGTCTCTATACAAATTGACAGTCTATCACCAATAAAAATGGTAGGTGCCCTGTAGAACAGTGTTATTTAAACTGTGGGTTTGGACCCACTTAGTGAATTGAGACATGATGTCAGGTGGGCTGTTTTAAGTTCAGTGCTTTTACTTAATATTTTGTCCTGATTCTGCTTTCTGTCAGGGATGTTTCATGGTTGTACAATTGCTGCAGTCCAATAATGCCAATTTGCATTTCAAGAGTGTCATTTTATTATGACAGTACTTCCTGCTTGATGAGGTCACTTCCTGCCACAACATCACTTCCAGGTTAATGACATCATTTGCGGTGGTTCCCGACAAGAGTGCCATTCTTAAAAGTGGGCCCTGGTCCAAAACATTTGAGAACCACTGTTCTAGAACATTCTTTGGACCTCCTTTACTGGCACATATGCCCATTGCATTGGCCCTACGGCGCTTTAGGATTGCACCCTAAATGGGACAATAGAGCAAATGATCAATCGATGTTTGTCCCCTTGCCATAGAGGCGCCAGCGCACTCTGAAGCTGTGTAGGATACGGGGCAGGCCAGTTGGCCTGCCCGTTCCAGTGCAGATTAGGATTGCGTCCTTATTCTAATAAGGCTTCTTCCCAGGTAAATGAATTAAATACAATATTACAGCTTTAAGCCAGCCGGCCTGCCCGTTCCAGTGCGGGATAGGATTGGGCTGTCAGTGGATGAAAGGTTATGTCAGCAGGTCTGTTGTTGCACCAGTGTACATGGAGATACACAGGCATATCTTGAATGGGATTGGGCCTTTAATTGGGTGCTTCAGTATACATTGCCTTCTTTTACCTACCATGTGATTCTTCTCCTCATAGATGCTAATAGAGCAGAAACGTTCCCATTCTGACACCATTACATTGTTTGAGATCTGTGTCAGATTTTATCTATGTTAGCAGCAGCCTTGTGAAAGAAATGCCATCGTTATCATTTAATTGCCTTAATCCAAGACAGATACGAATCAGGGAAAAAGGATCCTGGTTATTATAATCTAATCAAAACAAGCATTTGGCCATGCGATTAAAAAAAAAAAAGATTGTTGTTCATAGTGGAAATTAATGCTTCAGTCATCTGAATTAAGAGTGATGAATTTGATAACAACTTTGAGAAGCACTGGCAAAAAGGGTATTTGCTGTTAAAATGTGTGTGTACAAAAAGTTGCAGAGATCGACAGATCAGCAGAGAGAAATTCTAATACAATGGCACCTTTGGTGTATTTTCTGCATGCAACATCTTGTAACAATGGAATCTAAATTCTGCAGAATTCCTTTGAAACATTTAGATCCTGGTAAAAAGAACTATAATGATACACTTATTGCTGCAGTTGGAAGCTTCCTTCTTCTTGTTCCTCTACTGGAAATCTATGGGCACAAACCATTTCCAATGGAGCCCCCCCCATCCTACCTCTCTGGCCTCAGTTGTCCTTTTGTCCTAGGAATGCCCATGCACTGGCCATCACTATAACAGGAGATCCACATGCACTATCCCATATAAGCTCCCAGCTGTTGTCTTCCATCATTGGAGAAGAGATTCTGGTGCATAAGTATCCATCCATCCATCCATCCATCCATCCTAGATTTATACCCCAACTCCCCAATTATCCACATGACCGGGGAAGGTTGGGGCTGGCCCCCCAGCTGGGGCCGGGCAACCCCCCCCCCCCCCCAGCCAGAGCTGCCAGCTAGGAATCCAGGAGCAGGAATCCAGGAGCAGACCTCCAAACTGTGGCCCTGCTCCTTCAGGGGGAGTGCAACCCCTTTCAGTGCAGGGTGATACTCTAGCACCTGCGTCATGGATTTCCGAACCAGAGAAACCTCTATTTTATCCGGATTTAATCTCAGTTTATTGACCCTCATCCAGGTCCCAACCGCCTCCAGGCAGCACTCCAGGACTTCAGCAGCCACTTTGGAATCTAGTGGAAAGGGGTCATCAGCATGCTGATGGGACCCTACTTCAAGATGCAGGATGGAGCAGAAAGGCTCGGCGCGGTGCCTATATGGGACTTGCACCCAGGTTTCCTGCTGAAAGTTGTGAGCAGTGTGCTGTGATGCAAATGTGCCTGTGGGGTGGGGAAGAGAGGATGTAGTCCCCATTTATTCCTATACCAATAACCACTTGTGCTCAATGCTGCACTTATGGAGGTATGGAAAATTATGCCCCAACTATCCTCATTGCAGTTTTTAAATATGTTGCCAGATCCTTCATACAGACCAGAGACATAAATAGGTATCATTTTCTATAGTTTCTAAACTATATCAATAGATATATCCAGAATAGTCAAGGTAGCGTAAATATTAATACTTTATTAATTTTCACTGTAACATATTATATTTCACACTTGCTGCTTCCTCTCTCCTCACTATCACATCTAATCATGCCAGACATTATGAGTTTTGCCTTTGTCTTTAGTCAGCTTAATAAACTCTGTTGCACAGAAATCTTAACAGCATATTAGATTTGTACTACAAATGTCATATAAACTGTGGCAGTCCGAGAATTTTATGATTGCCTTTTCCTTTATTCATGAGATATATGTAATTTACTGTGTAAGCACACACATTTCCACTTAGATATCTACATAGCATGAAATCCAATTTTTGGTAGAGCTCCATGTAATTCACAGAGGGTGTAGATTTTCATGTCATTCTGAAGATCTGTGCAAATGCTTGATTCATGTTCAGGGAGGTGCTCATCTATATCAGCCATTTGCACACACGCATATATACTAGAAATGTTTAACTGGCAGCCACAGGCATGTCAATACTTGAAGAGCCATGGCTGTTTTGCATTAAGCATGTGCAAATATTTACCCATTAAAGCCCAGCTGCCAAGGATGTAATCAGTATACAAAATTTGATTTTATCCTTCCTCTCTGTTTCTAGGCTTCCCAGCCCTCAGCGTTCCTGCTACTAGCCTATTTTTCCCCTTCGTGACAAGAATACAAAGTGCTTTGTGCCAACAATGTATAACACAAGAATAAGTTCCAGCAGGTTAGTTGTGCAGACAGCAAAATCATACACAGATGGTTGCGCACTTGAGCAAATAATTAGGTAATTAGAGTGACCAGTAGCAAAGGTGGACTGGGCTCCTTAATGTAGTGATTCTCAACCAATTGTATAAGTAACTGGCAAACTGCCAGAGGAAGAGGGACAGACAATCCATTACTACAGACAGTTACCCTAAATACAGCAGAACTTGGGTCTCCTGAAAGCCGGAAGTGACATCACAAAATGCAAAAACCATAGAGAAGACCATAGAGGTCAGTGTCCTGTGAAAGGAAAAATGTTGAAAATTGTTGCCTGGCATCCCGATCCTAAACTGCCTGGGTACTGTGGGTGCAGAGGAGTGACAATGAGATGCAAAGCATCTTGTGGGCTCACTGAAGCATCTTGTGGGCCACTTTGAGATACAGGAAGCTGGACTAGATGTGCCTTTGGCCTCACCCAGCTCTTCTTACATTCTTATGTTCTCACCTGGGTTGGGGAGGATTCCTTTGGGGCCTAGGACAGAAGGGAGGACAGAAGGGCACTTGATCTATGCCTCTGCATCTCACTCCTGGGTCATCCCAGCCTGGGGATTCAGAACTTCTGAGGTGATATTCCTGCCAGGGAGGACCAACAGTTGAGACTCAATGGGGTGAACCCCTCTCCCTCTTTTTGGCAGGTGTGAAAACCAAGGATTGTAACAGGACAGGTAAAGAAGACAAACTCTTCAAAATTAGCACCTCATAGCAAGGAGCCCACTGGCTCCATCTTCTTTTCCACCTGCCACATGCCCTATTATGTTGACATGGAACTCCCACCCTGAGAAAACATGTGGGTGGAAGGAGCACCCACAACCACCACAGTGCCTTCTTCACATAGGAGCAAATTTGAATTCTGTTAAGATTAATTAAACCGGCACTGTGATCAGTACTCAGTACTACGTTTTCTCTCGGTATCAAACCTTTTTTGGGGGTGTCCTGTCACCGCCTTGGGACATACAACCTAATGATGCACATGTTTCCATTAATGAATGGCGGCTTGTGCAACACCAAAGTCATCTTTGATGCGAGTCCTATTACTTTGAAACACATTTGCTTGCAAAGTTATTTAGAGACTGTAATTCCCCAATGAGACAGCTTCTGACAGCCATTTTCAATCCTTCGGCACCTGGAGAGTCAAATTACAATAAATCTCATAAAGATCCTAGCTCTGGAATGGAATGGAAGGATGGTATTTAGAAAATGTGATTTAGATGTCTGGATAGATCTGCTGGTACATGCTAATAGCCTCCCACGAGCCTGCGTGACTCGGCTTGCATGCTGTTCTTTTGCATAATGCAGCAATTAATGTGGGACTATCCTAAAAGTTATTTCGGGCTTATTAATATTTATGAGATTGGTGAGGCTCCAGCATTTGCTTTTGAGACATGTGTTGCAGCAGGTGAAATGAAAGACTAAGGACCTGACATCAGGCCTGCCTATGTGAGACATTGGCCTTTAAGCACCGAATATGTAATGCGCCAAATACAAGGTGATCTTCCTTCCTTCCTTCCTTCCTTCCTTCCTTCCTTCCTTCCTTCCTTCCTTCCTTTTCCCCTTTCCTCTTATTTACTTATTTATTTATGTAAATGATTTCTACCCCGCCTTTTCCCACAATGAAGGGCACTCAAGGCGGTGTACAATAAACTGTTGTTCAGTCGCCAAGTCACGTCCGACTCTTCGTGACCCCATGGACCACAGCAGGCCAGGCCTCTCTGTCCTTCACTAGCTTCCAGAGGTCGCCCAAATTCATGTGCATTGCTTCGGTGACACTATCTAATACAATAGTGCAATAAACAGATAATATTAAAACAGAATTTATATAAAAATCAGAATAAAAAATGGATTAAAACAAAACAGCCAGATCCCCACTCTTGGTTCTTCTGTGCAGTTGGCACTTGGGGAAAAACGTTTTTCAACCACAATGTCTCACACTGAGGTGCAGGAGCTACTTCCTGAAACCCTTCCAATTTGATATATAGCTTGGTAAGGCAGCACTGACAACTAGGGTTAGACTTGTGGCTTCAGAAGCTGGACAGATCAAAGAATGTGCATTCATTTGCAGAATAATTGGAAAACAAACACAGTCTTTGCTTCTTCTAACCGTAATGTGATCACTCACAAAAGGATATAGATTCTCTTTCTGAACCCATGTGTGTGTGCGAACGTGTGTGCGTGTGCACACACACGTGTGTGTGTGTGTGTGTGTGTGTGTGTGTGTGTGTGTGTGTGTGTG
>JAJKFI010000115.1:1720778-1752536 GCA_029204185.1 Lerista edwardsae
GTGTGTGTGTGTGTGTGTGTGTGTGTGTGTGTGTGTGTGTGTGTGTGTGTGTTGTACTTCTGCTTTTGCTTTTACCTGTGTGGTTACTGCCATGCTTTCATAGCAATGGCCATTTTTTTTCACTCTGGGATTTTTTTTTCTGCCTCTGGGACGATACAGATATTTATGAGCTGTAGTTAACATTTAACAATGAGGTGTTTTAAACATCACCCCTCGTGCATTTGAGACATATTGCCATGATTGGCTGCTGCACAGCTGGTACTTTGTCAACAAAACTGACCTACCCAATTAGTGAGCAGGGGCCAATGGTGTGGATCTCAGCCATAGATGCATATGTTCTGCTCACATCTATGTGGCTGGGTAATAACATTATCCCAGCCATGCTGCAATCCGTCACTGAAAAGGAGCTGCCATGAGTTGACAGGGTGACATTTAAAGGTCTTCCTCTCCTCCCTTTGTTTGGATGCTCCTTGCTTCCATAAGAAATATTTAGAAGCCTTGAGCCATAGCAGGGGGTGACGATGGACCTTACAAGCATTTTTATTGCCAAGCTTTGCAGGTGGCCCATTAAAAAGGGAAGAATTGTGGAGCTGGAAAAAGTCTCCTGCTTTTATCCACATGATTATATAGCTGGAGATTTATTATACTAGTTAACACATTCACCGGTAGGTCACAGCAGAATCCATATTATTCAGCTATTATCTCTTGGGACTCCTCCATCCTTCCTATTTTCTAACCCAATTCTGACCGCCCCTGTTGGAGACAATCCTGGCTTCTTGCCAGGCTTCGGCAAAGCTATAACTCTATCCCCAGTGGGACGGCATGATTAGTGCAAGGACGCACCATTTTGCACTCAGCTTCTCAAGCTTATTAAATGTGCTCTGTAGATGTGCCAGTCACCCACAATTATTCATCTGTTACATGAAAATATGTGTGATATATGTGCCATACCCCCCTCAAAAAAAAAATAAGTGGCAAGAAACTAAACTGGGATTTCATAATTAACGTTTTCATTTTCTACTGCTTCTTTTAATTAAAAGGGAGGGACGGTGTATCATCTTCCCATGTTTGAGAGCAATGCTTCCATTTTACAAGCCAGCCCGAAGGCATGTTTCATAAATTGCCTCTTCGCTGCTGGTGGCACCATCTATTTGTTTATGAACCTTTGATGGTCCCATTACAGAAACCTCATCACAAATTATTGGGGGGGGGGAACCCCATTCTGTTGTGGCTGCCATTATGGCCATAATGTATCTTTCAAACTAAGTACCGCAGTAGCAGGCTGTTGTGATTCAGCGCAACAGACCCACAAGGACGGAATGTTAACAAAGCGTTTTCAAGTTTGCTTCTCAAAGGGGCCCCTTTCCACATTGACCTGTCTGCTGAGGAACCCCTGCACAACTACCATATACTCTGAAGCATGTTCTATGGTGCACCATCAATTCACGCAGATGTTATCCAGTTATATTGGGCTTCATTGTCACTACATGTGTATTACAGTGAGAGACTGAGGGCACAATCCTAACTTGAGCTGGAACAGCAAGGCCGGTGGGCCTGCACTGAATCCAGTGCAAGTTAAAAGGCTCGTGAAGCTTCCTTGGGGCAAGGGTACATTCGTGGTACTGTGTCCTCCTTTGTGGTTATAACATCTGGTCACCCTGCTCTCCTGCCAACATCATATGGATTTTATATGGATAACATTAGGATAACAGGATAACATTAAAGGAAGTTATTTAATGTCTGTAAGGACATGGTGGCGCAGCGGGTTAAACTGCTGAGCTGCAAGCTTGCTGACCGGAAGGTAGGCAGTTTGAGACAACACAATGGAGTGAGCTCCTGTCGCTTGTCCCAGCTCCTGCCAACTTAGCAGTTCGAAAGCAAGTAAAAATGAGAGTAGATAAATAGGGACCACTTCGGTGGGAAGGTAACGGTGTTCCGTGCACCTCGGTGTATAGTCATGCTGGCCACATGACCACAGAAGCTTGTCCTCGGACAAACGCTGGCTCTTCGGCTTAGAAACGGAGATGAGCACAGCCCCCTAGAGTTGGTCACAACTAGACCATTCAGTCATGGGGAAACCTTTATTTAATGTTTAGAAAGAGTATTTCTTAAAGAAATTGTATTACAATTTCAGAGGCCATGATGTGCAACATACAGCATATCCTTCATTGCCTGTGCATGGACAGAAAGGCGAATACATCACTAACTCTGCACCTCTTCTGTTTCTGGTGCACCTGCTCTGGCCTCCTAAACTTGCAGGAGAAAACTGTAGTTTGTATGTAGCCTGCTGTTGCGTCTTGATGATTAGATGGAAGAAGCTGTAGCAGGTTTATCAGATGAGTCAGTGAACCATTCTCAGATTGCAGTGCACCCTTGTGTGGGTGGCGTGGCAGACAGGCGATCTGAATAGAGCCCAACACTTCATGCAATCATCAACTGCTTGCTCCAGCTACTACAGCATCAGTCAGCCTGCAATTGTGTCCTGAGTTTGGAGATGTTATGGGGGACTCAGCTCTCAAAATCATACCCAAGCCCCTAAAAGTAAGAACCTTATATTCTAACCCCAGCCGCATTGACTGCTTCTTAATCTCAAAATCTCAGCTGTAAAGGTTGTAGCGCCTGCTATCTTTGCTTGTGAAAATGATTTTGCCAGATCACAGGATCAAAGCAGATAGGACATTAGATGGGTCTCTACTGACTGGGTCCTGCTTGAGTGAATACCTATCTGGTTTTCTTGTTGCACATGCCTCTCGTCTTATACATGAGATAATACATGAGTCTTATACATGAGATGTCTTATCTCATCTCGAATACATGAGAATGCACATGTATTCTCAGGCATGATCTCTCTCTTGCTATTTGACTGAAAAACTACACCTTCACTGCTTTCCCTTCATCATGTCTGAACACCTCTTTATGCATTCCGATAGCCTTTGTTAATTTAACTGATAGAGTACAGGCATGCCCCAGTATCCACTGATTCAGTATCCAGTTTCAGTTATCCACAGATACCGTGGATACTGGGATGCCTATTAAAAAGATAGGGGAACATTATACAAATTCTTTGTATACAAATACCTTGTTGCAGCAAAACCTCTGATGTTCCCCGATCTTGAAAAAGGTTTCCCCAGTATCCACGGTGAGGTCTGGAACAGAACACAGTGGATACCGGGGCATGCCTGTATTGCAGTGATTGGAGAACCTGTGATTAGTTAGTAGGAACTCAGTACTGAATGTGAGTGAGGGTGAAATCCTAACCTGGAGTTAGACCTGCACAGTTAGGCCAGCAAAGGTTGGCTGGCACAAGGGCCATTGTAAAGCGCATTTGGACTACTCTCGGAGTCAGGAAGGATCACTGTGTGCTGGCCTCTCTGACTCTGAGAATGGTCCAAAAATACTTTATGGTGGCCCTTGTGCCAGCCAAATTTTGCTGGCCTAACTGTGCTGGCCTAACTCCGGGTTGGGTTTGAGTCCTGAATTTAAACTCAGTGGCAAAATCCCTACTGCTCTTTTAAGAGCCTTTTGAAAGAAAGGTTCCAATATAGTAATGGTTAAATCAATGAACTAAATAGAATTATTGTGCTATCATCATAAATCAAACAGCCCATCGTTTGCTCATGTAAATGGGTTTAGTGTGGAATTTCAGCTAGAAAATCAGGTACTGTATAAAAGACATTCCAGAAATGGCATGACACTCTCTGAACTGGATCATTTATGACCCAATCCCATGCAGGGCTATCTCATGATTTTAATAACCAAGAAGTCACAAACTCAAAGATTGTTCAAGATTTCATTCTCATTCACATGCACACACCATTTATACATGCCACCTACTCCATTCATTTCAATGTACCGAGCAGACCAGTATTTGCAAGGGATCAGGGACACAGATTTGCTGCTTCACTGTAATGAATAAAACAGATTTGGTAGCAGGGGAGATCCATGTGTATATTAGAGCTGCTGTGCTTATTTTTAAAAAAATACTGTGCTGGAATAGGCAGGCCAACTGGCCTGCACCTTATTCAGTGCAGGGTAGGAGGTGGCAGCCACACAACTTGCAGTAAGAGGTTCTATTTCCCCTTATCCTGTGTTGCACGGCAGCCACCCTTATGGGACTACTCAGATCCGTGCTAGTGAAATTGCTGCCGCAGATCTGAGCAGCCCGGTGTAATGTTGGGCTGGCCAGGAGGGGGTCAGGATATGGCCTAGGTCACCCAGGCTGGTCCCACCCACCCACCAGCCCACCCTTCTCCTGCCCCAAAACATCCTCAATACACCCTACATACCCTCTCTAACCCTCCATGCCAGCCTACCTCGACCACCACAAACTCACCTGTTCCAGGGCTGGATTTGGCACAGGGAGGCCAGCACACATCCTCGTGATGGCCTAGCCTGCTCACAAGGAGGTGTGAATGTGCTTTATGGCACATTTGCGACACTCCTGGGACAGTGTAAGGAAGGGACTTATGCTGGCCAAGTGCATAGTTAGGATTGTACTCTAAGTCACTGAATTTGTGTCCACTTTGCAAGTGACAGACCAATCACGTTCAAAGTGTAACCACCAGTTCTAGTCAAAAACAAAGTTTTATTTTTAAACAAATTAAGGCTGCAATCCTATACCCACTTTCCTGGGAGTAAGCCCCATTGAACAGAATGGGACTTACTTCTGAGTAGATATGCATAGGATTGTGTCCTAAATATGTGCTCTTTTTATTTTACGGTCATGTAAGCAAATATGAGAAGACTGCTATTTAAACGCACATGCATGCGCACGCGCACGCACAGAAAGAGATAGGGAGGGGGGGGTATTTCCAGAACTCTGAGCATGCAAAAGATTTATGAAGTGTTACGATGTTAAGCAAAACCTGAAGCCAGTTTTTTCATCAAAGCTTTATTTTGACAAAATTGAAGCCATCCTTTACTAATTAGCTTCAGTTGCTTTATTTTTGTTCAAATATATATTGTTTATATAAACAGTGAAAAGATTTGTTACAACTTTTCAAAGAGTCGCATGTGAATCAATGAATATGAAACATTCTATTCCATGTAATTATACAGATCGGTTTTGGCACAAATGTAATACAATAAATATAGTTCTTCCCAATCAGTACATTGGACAAGAAAAAGATCTCCCTTATAGCAGAGGGTGGTTTCGGCCCAAATCTCTCCATTCCTCAAGATGATATTTACCTTGTCAGTTTCATGTGGTGGAAGGTTCTTATCCATTTGTCCCATTTTGGTGGCCAGTGGTACTATTTATAAACCCACGCCCCTGGTTTGGCTTGAAGCATTTACACCCAGGTAAGAAATGCCACCTGGCACCACATGGGGATGTATTTCATACGAACATTCACCACGTGAAACTAAGAAGGTGACACTATTTGGAGCCTGTGGTGAATCCAGCCACTGCTTTATTTAAGAGATTGACTTTTCACTAAGACTATACAATGAAGCACTTCATCTTTCCCTTTTAAAGTTTCTTCTTTTAAAGTGAGTGTTTTCTCTTCACACCCAGCATGTAAAGCGTTGGAAATATGGGCATAAAATGGTCTGCAAAAAGCCACTGAAACAATATTTTCACTGTTGTTTGTTTTCCATTTTTACCTTATCCCAGCAACAAACTGATTTAGCCACATGAGACGAATAGCAAAGAAGTACCACAGGAAACAGTGGGATTCTGAATGATGCCTGTCACAGAGATTTTTTTTAAAAAAATGTAACTAATTGCCCATTTCTACCTAGGCTTGGACCAGTGCACTCAGGACCTTATGACAGTTCCGCTGTCATAAAATGGCTGCCAGTGAAGCATGGAATGCTCTGTCAGCAGCCATTTTGGGAGCTCTGTCACCATTTTGGGTGTCAGTACTCTGGGACCACCGCTGGATCACCCAGCACCCACCAGAGCAGGTAAGACAGTGGTGACGCTGGGAGGGGGCAAATTGGAACTGGAAGGGAGTGAAACAAATGGAGGCTGTGGGAGGAGTGGATCCAGCAGTGATGACATCCACCAGATCCTATCCCCTCTTTTTCAAGCCTCTCCACACCTGCTGGCACAACTCCAAGGAGATACTTTGTAGAGTGGGAGGATTACAGAGGATTTAAATCCCCTTTCTCCTGTGAACCCTCCCTATCCCTGCCCCCACGGGATCCTACCCTTTTTGTTTGGGGAGGGGAAGGATAAGATCAGGCTCATTAGCTGTGTAACAGAAACTGAAAACCAGAGGACTCTTTTACTACTTCAATTAATATAAGCTTGTGAGTTGTGAGGTAATGATATGGGCATTTAGTCTCTGGGACCATATGCCTGATTTACATGTTCATGTTTTGAATGGAGAAGGTACCAAGTGGTATCTGTCTTTTTCTGCCATCCACACCAATGATTAATGTTTCCTAAGACTGTGTTGCTCTCAGCAATTCTCCAAAACATTATCTCACCACTTGGGGTGGTGTTTCAGGAGAATTCACAGAGCACAAATGGGAGAGGAAAGTCACCCTCTGACTTCTATGCATCAAAAATGATTGTGCAAATTGGTGGCAAAGAATCCTGTTCCCAAACATGCACTTGCATTGGGGACTCTGCTTGTTCTTCCATCTGAAGACTGGCAGCAAAAAAAGAAACCCTGATAAAATGTCAGCACAATTTGATATACAACGCACTGCACACTTGGAGACTTCAAACAAGCATTGCTTTACATATTAGTATGGCACTTTTATAATCTGTTTCAAAGCCTTGAAATGGAATGACGTCATTATTGTAATGTTGTGTCAGCATACTTATAGTGAATAGTAGGCTTCATGTCCACTGCTACAAAGACTTTCAGCAACTAACCCCAAAGGAGGCAACCAAATCAGTATTTATAAAATTTAAAACAGGGTGGTCAACAAAGCAAAAAAGCATAGTTTTTAGAAAGATGGCCTTGATATTAATACTTCAAAATTCTTTTATTTGTGCTTAGACATGATTTAGCCTAAGCGGAAAACCCCCCACTTAAAATCCACCAATTTCAGTCAGAAAATTAAGTAGGTGTGTCACTGCAGCTGAATAATGACCTTTTATGGGGAGCTAGAAAACTACACACATGAGGTGTCAAAGATAATATTGGCAACAATAAGCATGAAAGCCCCTGGGTGTCCTGTGGTGCCGCGATCACAGTGGCGCCGTGGGAATACCAATAACTGGGCCACTCCCCTTAAGGGGGAATGGCCCAGTTTTGCTTCCCAATGGTGGGTCGTGACCCACAGATTAAGAAACACTGTTGTAAGGCATAGAATAACAGCCTCCATCTCCTGCTAACAAGAGAGCATCAGCATAATAGTTTCAGAAGGTGAATTTTTTTGGGGGGGGGTATGAGGCAACAGGCAGGAGAAATGGCTCTATTTTGCTCATCCGTATTTATACCAGGTTAGCTGTGGTGGCACATTTATTCATGTGGGACCTACAGTTTACAAGCCATTTCCTTGGAAGCTCCCCTCTTAAAGTCAATGGAACTTTCTTAGACTACAGGAGTTGGGGGAAAATGAACTATTCCAAAGCCCACTAATCCCTAAGTGTAATTAAGGTCATGTATGGTAAGTCTGCACAGTTTGCTTAGATGCTCAATTAGAGCTGTGAACTGGCATTAGGAAGGAGTAATGGCTCAGTGGTAAAGTGCTTGCCTTGCATGGCAAAAGTCCCCCATTCAATCCCTGACATTTCCAGGGAGGGCTGGGAAAGTACCTTGTCTGAAACCCTAGAGAGGTACTGGCAGGCAGCAGAGACAATATTCAGCCAGGCTACAACGTACCTAGTTGTGACGGCTTCGGGCTCCCAATGGTTTCAGTAGCAGTATGTATCTGAATCCCAACTGCAGAGAAGAATGGTCAGAGAGAAGTCCATTCTGCTGGTAGGCCACTGTGGCATCAGGAAACTGGCCTAGATGGACCTGTGGCCTGATCCAGCAGGACTGCTCTTATGAACAATGCTTTACTCAGTAGAAGGCTGGATATGTTCATATGGCATCTAAAACCACTGTTATGCTCAACAAGAAACGTCCACACTTGAAGGGGACAGTGAGATTCAATACTATGATGTATAAGGTGCCATCAGTTTTGACTGATATACAAAGCAATCACAAGTGTCCGAGAGTCACTGCCAAAGACAGAAAGCCCACCTCTGCCTACATTATGTTGCAACGTTCAGCCCATGGCTGCTCCATGACATGTGATTCAAAACAATCACTTTGCCAAAACTCTAGTTCTCAATTCCTTTCCATGTCCAATTCATATCTACAGTACATGCAAAATACAATTTGGGACTGTGCCCAGCTGGCTTTTCACACAATG
This sequence comes from Lerista edwardsae, assembly GCA_029204185.1. NCBI lineage: Eukaryota > Metazoa > Chordata > Lepidosauria > Squamata > Scincidae > Lerista > Lerista edwardsae. The sequence continues at coordinate 1,729,101 of JAJKFI010000115.1, forward strand.
ATTGCTCAATTGAACAATGCAAGTTCTGTATCATATTCTATATTCTCTTAGGTTGCAGCTATCAAAAAGATTGGACTTCCTTTTGCTAATGCACTTTTTTTTTTTGCTGGTCTTGGACTTCTGAAAGGCAAGAAGCTTGTTCAAGAATTCACTCCACCTCATTCATATCCAGCATCTGCAAATCTGTTGCCCTGTTAATTAGCAGCTATGGATGTACCCTATAACTAGAATTTGCTGATGCTCTCAGAAGACCATGTTTTTGCTAAAATATGGAGACTGAGCTATATAAAATAATTCTGTTTACCAGAGAAGATTATCTGAGTCTTCATTCTAGCAATGGTCAAACCAGGCATTAAGATGCATTCCATAAACTGTAGGTAAAAACACATGCACAGTCAACAATTCAAATGCAAAAATTAAACTAAAATGAACCACATAGTATACAGAGGTTTCATAAGGTGACACATTGATTTTTCTTCCATGATATTTCAGAAAGGTTCCAGAAATAATGACCTTTATATGTGGATGTAATGAAATACAAGGAAGCAGTTTTCCTATTCTGTAAAGTGAAATTAATAAAGCTATCCAGAATCACATCAGCTGCAGTTCTGTCTCTGTATATTCAAAAGCTGTCAATCACGATTTGTGCACGATTGACTTGACTGGAGCAAAAATATGGAACATGTTAACGCTAGACAAATTGGTTCTGGGACTCTACTTTTCCAACAACAACAAAAATACCCAACACTTTATTGCTGTAAATGAGAGCAATTCAACTTGCTAAACAGCCTACTTTTGATGTGTTTCCCCAAGTACAGCAGATATCTGGATGGAATCAAAGGATGGGCCTTTGTGATACAAAATGTCAGTTTGAGGCTTGAATTAATTTATACAAAAATCCAAGGACATCTGGACTGTATGGAACCTTTCCCACTACGTAAGAGTAATAGATGGAAAGAAAAGCTTGGACACACACAGTTCTGCTGGAAGGGCAACTTCTCCAATCCAGAAATAAGCATGTAGACGCCACTAAGGCATTTGTTCAGTTCTTCTGCCCCATCAGGCTAGTATTATCAACCAGAGATGATCTAACTGTAGAATAGACTTCTGTCTTATGGTAAAAGACATGAGCTCCTTCAGCCAGCTCCGCACCTATGCAATTATGAATATATGTGGTGGGAACCCAAGCTATAGTTTTGCAGGGGATTAAAAGGTCCTCCGATCTTCTCTCTCCACAGCCAAAGGCAGGATGACCATTCACCTACTAGCCTTTCAAATTCACCCATATTATCCCGTTCAGATGTGCCAAGATTTTTCATTCATTCTAAAACTATGATGCCATAGCTCTGTATTATATGTAGTTGTGCCATTCTAGTCTTAGAATTGACTGGTTTACAAAATGCATAAACTGATTGCTTTACTGGAGTTAGTTATAGTTTGTATGTAGCTCTTGAGTAACACCAAAGTCTTCCATCAGGCTGATTGGAAAGTTGGTTAATTTAATGGCTATGCATAGCTGAGATGTTTTGTCTTGCATTATGGAAAACATCTGCAATCTGTAGCTGATCTCAATCTCTGCATATCTTGAGAATGAGCTACAATTCCATTTTGCTTAATGAACTATCATGGGTAGATAATTTCTATTACAAATAGAAGGCATTCCTCAAATTTTGTAATTCTATCATTTCAAAGCATGGATAAAATCTCAAACTTGCAATAGTGCTCCCTTTCCAATTGAGCCATGCAAAAAGTATTAGTGAATTTCCAAGATTAGGGAGCACGAATGTAAGCACAAATGTAAAAATATAATATTTTTTCATTGGTGCTCCCTAATCTAATTTAGATCACCTCCTGGCCACTGACACAGAATCCCATGTACTAAGTAGAGACAAGGGACATTCCTAGCACTGCTGCTGCTTAAGGTGCTTATATTTTATGTCTCGTAAAATAGAAGTCTGCAATATTATACATTATTTCAATCTGGAATTGAAAGGAGGCATTTGTTTTTTTATAAATTGTTGAACTTGTAATATATGCTGAGGTGACTCGGAGGCTGAGGCAGTGTCTCTTTCTGAATAATGCCCTTATTTGTTTTGTGTATTTATTGTTTATTGTTTGTGTATGTAGCATTGTTTGTATGTTGCTGGTATCCGCACCTAATTCCGGGTATGATTACATACTCGGCCAATCCAATCCAAATCCAATCCAAATCCTATTAGGCTGATAATTACATAATCCCAACTGATGTCCAATTGATGCCAATTGGATTTAAGCTGCCCTACTGTGTACAAGTGTTCTGCCAATAGGCTTCTTCAGACATTACATTTTTAGGTAAACACCTAAGAATAGTGTCAGCACACAGCTCAACATGTAAACATGTGGCAAAGATGTGCGTGAAAATGCACATTGTGCAAATTATGGAGCCAAGGTTGACTGTGACTTTTCTGTTCAGCTGAGAGAGCAAAAAAAATGGGGTGGTTGTTGGCTGAAATAGAAGGTGACGTGCATCACAGTACAAGATGCACCCATCACTTTGGAGTCACTAACTGAGGGCACAATCCTAAAATGAGTTAGGCTAGCATAAGCTAAGCCAGCAAAGTTTGGCCAGTGCAAGGGACACCGTAAAGTATATTTGGACTGCTCTCGGACTCAGAGAGGCTAGCACCCAGATATGAGCCATCCTCCTTGACTCCGAGAGTAGTCCAAACATGCTTTATGGTGTCCCTTGTGCTGGCCAAACTTTGCTAGCTTAGCTTATGCCGGCCTAACTCCAGTTTAGGATTGCGCTCTGAAGCTCTCAAAATATGTTCCACAGAGCTATTGTCTATTACAAGCCATTCCTATCAATAATTGCTTAGTCTGAATTGATTGCAATGGACCAATTATGTAGGTTTCCCTGCTTAACTCAGGGGTGGTTGTTTACAATGCTAAAGTGATCAATCCTTTAATGATGTAACCAAGCAGCAACTGCCAAAAGGTAAACAGAGTTATAGGCAGATAGGATTCTCTTAATGGAATATCCAGCTGCACATCAATATGATCTAGAATGTGCTACTACAGCCCGACATCGTTTTAACAATAGCCTGCAATGGGAATTAGTGGCTCTAGGCATGCTTATGGTGACTAGAGGATAAAGTGCCTGAATTAGTGCCCCTGCTAACTGGGCAAGAGGCACTTTTTGAAGTGGTGTCCTCTTATATTTAGCAGGGGGAGAGCAATTGTCCCTCCTCACCCCAGCACAATGTCTTTATCGTGGCTGTTGCTGGTGGTGTTCTTCATTCTTTTAGATTGTGAGTCCTTTTGGGACAGGGAGCCATTTAACATTAATGTTATTATTTGCCTGTAAACCGCTTTGTGAACTTTGTGTTGAAAAGCGGTATATAAATACTAGTGATTGAATTATGTGATAGGACAGCAGAATGCAATGTAATTCCTTCTGTCAAGGGCTATCAATAGGTGATCTTTGAATGGTATTGAGGTGATTAAGGCAGCAATCCTAACCAATTTTGCCAACATAGCTGCGCCATTGGGGGGTATGTGCTGCATCCTGCAGTTGGGATGCAGTCACGGAGGCCTTCTCAAAACAATGTTTGTTATTTCAGGGCTGCATTGCCCTTACCCGGTGCTGGAAAGTTGGTTAGGAATGCAGCCTAAAACACAAAATTTGTATTAATTCCACAGAACCAAAGATTTCTGAACATTTTTTGTGGGATCACAATTCTTTCCAGCATGACTCTAGGTGCTCCTAGTCTTCTAATATACTTCTTTAGAGTTCTTAAGAGTTTAATAGAAATGTTCCGGTTCTTGTTAGCTGGAGATCTTACCATTCCTGTTCCAATGAAACATTAAATTCTATTGATAGTTGTAGGGCACATTCTTGTCTTGATGTACAAGGGAAATACACATGCATTATCAGCACACATCAAAGACTAAAATATACCCCCTTACTACAGCAGACTGTGTTCAGTCCATGTTGGGAACTGCTTGGTCTCTCTCAAGGTAACAATGTATTTCCTTTCTAATATGGCACATGTTGCAGCTACACTATTACATCACAAAACAAAAGGTGGCCTCGACAGAATCATGTACAACCCCTTACTTGTAACAATTAGGTTTTGCTCAAAGCAGGATGCTGTACAAATCCTTCACTATGGTAACAATGACATTGTCTTAATATACAATCTATAATAAACTCTAAACACACCAAATAGGTATGATTTGTTTTTGTTTTTGTTTTTATAAATCCTTGATTAAATATACTTATCTACCAATGACACTTTATATGTAGAGACTGGTAAAAATATATAGATATGTCCTCAAGCTTCAGTTTTGTATGCCTTAGAAATCACACGAGAACCTGTCGCTGCGAAGTGGTAGGAACAGCAGGCTGATGACCACCCTACCCGACCACCCTACCCTATTCAAGGACGGAAGTTCTGGAACATTCTGACAAGTGGACCCGGTATGAGACAGATGCTTTTGGGCCCATATTATGCTCAGGACCCGAACAGCTCTCCAAACCCAGACACTGTGTGAACAATTTAAAAAAATCAGATGACTTGTAAGTTCAAAAGGCAATGAATGGAACTTTGCTTCTTGTTTTTACTGGGTTTTTTCTTTTTCCCTTCATGATGGAAAAAAATATTCCAGCATCAGTTATGAACCGCTGTGAAATGTAAACTCATAGACAGGAAACAGCCTACCAAATTACAACCAGGTCTAAAAGACCCCCTTTACTTGTTAAATGAAAACTGCAGAAAGGAAATAATGCAGTCAGGACGAAAGCTGTCATATGGCTTTGTGTAAAAACAATGATGCTTACTCTGATCTGCTTTTCTTTGCTTTTTGTCTGAGTGCTTTTTGTTCTTTTATAGTGCATTCAACTGGCATATCTTAATAATCACTCAACCTTTTTGTTTTTTTTCCTGTATGACATCCCTACCATTACTGAAAAATGCAGAGAGGAGGAGTAAACAGTATTTACAAACAGGTTGGCACTTACAGAATATATTACTGATATTTTCTCCCTTTCCTATTTCTTCCCCCCCCCTTACCACCACCACCCTGTTTTCCAGCCTAGGGCACTCCTGTTCCAGGCAAAGTGGCAAAACCTGCCGCCTCATTACATTATGCTACATTAACATGAAAAATAGGATTCAAGCTGGTACATTCTTTTCCAATGCTTTGCTTGTTGCTGAAAGGCAATACCTTCCACCCCAATTCATGTTTGATGCTCAGGCATTGTTAGTCAAGTGAAAGCAAAGGCTGCATGTTGTCTTCCTCATTTTTATCCATGCGCTTTAACACTCCAGGGTCCACAACTGACTGAGACCTAAAAAACAATGAAAAACAAATGCTTGATATGGATCATTTTCAGATAAATGAAAGTCAAGTCTAGCTTTTTTTTAAAAAATGCAGAACTGTAGCCAGAAAATATGCTTGGGGAACACAGTGGGCAGCACAAATCACTGTGAAACAAACAACCACACTCCCAAATAGATTACTTCTTTAGATAGGATGCAAAAGTATTTTTTCCCTCCAGATTTTAACTTTTATGATAGCAATTTTCAACCAGTGTGCCACAGCACATTGATGTGCCACGAATGTTCTGCAGATGTGCATCAGAAGTTTGGGGGGAGGTTCATTTATTAGTAGGGCCATTGGAGGAAGTGAAAGCCCTGCCCCAGTCAATTGTCCAAGAACTGATGGTGTGCCTTGACAATTTTATCACCTTGTCAGTGTGCCATGAAATGAAAATGGTTGGAAATTGCTGTTCTATGGGGTTGCTATGTTATTTTTGTGCAGCAAAAACAGACTAAATAACAAAGCTCCTGAATAATTAACAGTTTTACTGTGACATAAGCTTCATGAATGAGAGTCCACTTCATCAGATAAAAAAACGTAAGAGCCCTCTTTGATCAGGCTAAGGACCCATCTTGTTCAGCTTCTTGTATCTCACAGAGTCCCACCAGATGCCTCAGGGACAACTCAAGTCAACAAGATACCCATGCCACACCCTTGTGCCTGGCACTCACAGATAGGACACATCTAAAACCTAGAGGCTGCATACAGTCGTTTTGGCTTGTAACCTGTGATGGATTTTTCCTTCATAAATCTGTCCAATCCCCTTTTAAAGACATTTAGGGCACAATCCTAACTTGTGCAGGCCGCTGGGCCCGTGCCATATCCAGAGCAAGTTGGGAGAGGGCAGGAACCTCTCTGGGGCAAGGGCACATTTGTGCCCTTATCCTGCGATAGGTGCCAGCTACCCCAATGGGCTCCTCACACCTGCACCTGCTGTTTAACAGGCGCAGAGCCAAGAATGCCGTGCAGCCCCAATTCGGGCCGTGCAGCCTGGGGATGGGAGCTTGGATGTGGCCTAACAGTCACACCCCAGCTCCACCCAACTCCTTGGGTCAGCATGCCTCCCGGCCCATCTACCCCCACCCAGAAACGCCTTCCCGCCTCCCTCACACTGCCCAGAATCACTCCTATGCCAGTCAAACAGCTGTAAAGGAATTTGAACTGCTGGAACGCTAGTTCTGGAGGTGCAATGCCGTCAAAGGGTGGGGGCCTAAAACTGCACTCCCCAAGCAACAGAACAGAGCCATGCTTGCCTTTTTAAGTCTTGTTTTATCCATTTGGTCGTGTCCGAGTCTTGGCAACTTTCTAGTGAGAGCTCTCCGCACTACCTTATCAAGCATGGCTTCATTCAGTTGTTGGACAATCATTTTTGTATCTGTTTTGAGGGTATTAAGCCAGTGCAGTCTTTGCCTGCCTCTACTTCTTGTTCCACTGACAATTCCTAACATCACTGCCTTCTTTAAAAAATTTGCACGCATCGCATGGCCTAAGTAAATCAGACTTTGTCGAAGACAATGCCGTTACCAGCATTTTGAGATTAACTAGACTACTAGCCAATGTCAACTGAAAAGTGCAGCCAAGGAACTCTTGAAAAACTAAGCAAGCATCCCTCATCATAATTCAGAATTGCAAAAGACATATATTAGGAATTGTGTGTGTGTGTTACACAATATGGCATGAGGTGACACATGAAAAGGGATAATTTGTGATACTGACACACATCCCTTGCACCAGTCTGAACAAATGACAACTCATTTCCGATCGCGTCTTCTCAGGTTCAGCATGGAGATTTTCCTCCAGCCAAGCTCAAATTGAGTAACATATAACAAACCTCCAAAGCAAAGGCAGTCGACTTTCATTAACACTGCAGCCACTGCAGGAAACATACGGCTGCTTTTACTTAAGCCAGACTGCTTGCCTTCAGATGCAGTGCTTAGCGTCTGTTGCGGACATGGCAGAATCTGACAAGTCCAGAGTTCAGTACTGGAGCTGTGATAAAGCTACACAACTCAGTGGGGGAGCTCATGTTTTGAGTGCAGAAGGTCCCAGGAGCAGTCCCTGGCAGCCCCAGTTTGTCAAAGGAGACACGCCTCCTTTGATTAGTGTGGTTGGTAAAGACGCCTTTCCAAGACCATACAGAAGCTCTGCCAGTCAGAGCACAATCCTAATTGCGTTGGATTGGCGATGACAGTGGGCCTGCGCCAAATCCAGTGCACCTAAGGTGCACCGGGGAGCCTCCCCAGGCAAGGGCACATTAGTCCCCTTGCCCCGAGGCCATGTGGCTCTGGCCTCTCTGTAGGGTTCCTTGGATCTGCGCCTGCTATTTAGCAGGGGCAGAACCAAGGAAGCCACATGGCCCAAATCAGGACCTATTGGCCACATCCCAACCTCACCCGCTCCCTGGCCGGCATGCCTGCTGGCTTACCCACCCTCCACCTTATTATGCCTCCTCCCTGCTCTCCCTCCTCCCAGAACCTCTCCTGCGCCAACTAAGTTTAGCTGGCGCATGGGAGGCTCTCCGTCGGCGCTCTCGGGCCAACACTACAAGTAACAGGCTCTAGCACCGATGTGGAAGTGCTGCTTGGCGCCCCCACGTCGGCACTACTGATGTTGCATCAGTGATACCTGGGATTGCGCCAATGTTGCGCCAATGATACCTGTGGTGTCTGGGATTGTGCCCTCTGAGCACACCATGCTAGACTTACAGCCCAATTCTATCCACTACTCGCCCTTCTCAATGCAGCTGGGCCATTAGTGGCTGCTGCATCCTACGGCGGGTGATGCAATTGCAGAGTTCTCTTTCAGGTAAGGGACCAATTGTTCCTTACCTCTGTGGCACAGTAAGCCTCCGTGGCATGAAGGGGACAACTCAGATCTGCAAGAACTAAATAGCAAGTCCACGTTGACCTGTGCAGCAGGATCAGGTCTGGGAAGGGGAACAGGTCATGCTGGCAGCTCCAATCCTGCCCCTCCCAGGACCCAATCCCCCATCCCTCACCCTTGCCCCCCCCAGTTCTGCCCTCCATCACCCTTCCCACTGACTTACTTCAGTCATTTAGCAGTGGGAGACACTTTATTGTTGGGTAGGAGCTCCTTTTGGACTTGCTGCATGGACTTGCTATTTAGTTGTTGCAGATATTAATCTCCTTTTGTAACTGGCACTGATTGCTTTAGGACCGTTAGTGCCAGCAGAACTCGAGGAATGAAGAGGCGTACTAAGTGTAGGATTGGGCCCTCAATGGACCAAAGGGTTAAGTCAGCATAAGACAAATTTCTAGGTTCACAGTTTACGGAATTCATTTTCAGAAACATTACCTAACCTGTTCTTGAGAGATGCTTATCCACTTTGCTTCTTACAAGCTCTTCAGTCTCTCTAATTCCAATGAGAGCACATAATATGGCTGAATTATATATGGAATGTACTTCTGCTCTAGCCCTCAACAGCAGACATTCAGGGCGCAGTCCTAAACTGGAGTTAGGCCGGCACAGTTAGGCCAGCAAAGTTTGGCTAGCACAAAGGACACTGTAAAGTATGTTTGGACCACTCTCAGAGTCAGAGAATCCAGCACACAGTTGTGCGCCTTCCTCCCTGACTCAGAGTGGTCCAAACATATTTTACAGTGTCCTTTGTGCTGGCCAAACTTTGCTGGCCTAACTGTGCCAGCCTAATTCCAGGCTAGGATTGCACTCTCAATCTGGAAGGTCGCCTAGGTCTTCCCTTTGCTTACCTCTTCATGGATTTGGGAGACAGGTCCTTTTCGACTTCTTTTGCCGAAGTGTTGTAGGAGTCCACACTATATTCACTGTCATCATCATATTCATGGTCCAGCAGCGTTCGTGCCCATGTGCCCATATCATAAGGTGGCAGCATTCCTCCAAATTCAGATGGCAGAATCTCAGGATGAATCAGCTGGTGCAGGCTGTTGAGGTTATTTCCATGGAGGAATATCTGTGAAAAGATGAAGCAAAAATGTGAACAAACCATTAGCCACAACCCGTGAGAAAAAGCCTTAGCCAAAAAAAAAACAAAAAATGAAACTGTTTTAGATTGCCAGGGATTAAGGATTGTGCCCTTAACAAATTATGCTCAATTCCTGTATATGCATTTTAAGGATCATTTAAAGTTTCTAGCATATGGAAAACAACACACATTAGATGGAATTTTAATATTTCGATTCCAATATAGCTGATATTGAAAAGTTTCACACACTTGTGGCAAGACTATAAATAAATCCAGTGAGACAGCTTTAGAATGTGTCTTTAGATATATAAAAATAAACTCTCAGAGTTTGGTAAGTGTCCTGAAATCTCCCCAAGTACATTTCCAAACTAAACAAAAAAAATAAAAATAACAAAATAAAAATCAAACATGTGCCTGAGGAACATTACATTGTCTTTGAAGAGGAAAGAAAAAAAGCCAGGCCTCTCCTCCAAGAACACAGCATCCTTAGATTTCAGAAATCTCAAACAAGCCATGCGATCCCAGCAGTGCCTTTTTAAATAGTCTCCTGAGTGGATTCAGTGTTGCATGTTACGGAAATTATACCTTCTTCCTTCAACCAATTCCAACTGTTATGACTACAACAGTGCACAGTAATTCAGAGAGATCACACTGTTTGCTTCTAGATACAGTCAGTGGCTGCAAACTAGAAAGTCCCTTTATCTACTCCCAAGGGCTTGAGCATGTGTAGTGAAACTTTATTCTTTTTCGCCTCCGAAGAGCTTAGCTCTGTTACGAAACTCCCCTGAGTTTCAAAGATAGCTGATGATCTATTGTGTGGGCTCTTGGTTGGTAAGAAAGCAGAAACAACCCTCTTCTCAAAACATCCCTGTCTCCTCCTTTTTAATGGTATACTGTTTCTTTTTTTTGGTTGTACCAATGCGCACACTGGCATTTTGTCTTGATTCATATTTCCTTTTAATAAATAACAGATTACAAAGGCACTTGAGAGTGGTCATGATTGAGACATATACTATTATGCATGGGATAGACAGAGTAGACAGGTTCTTTTCTCTCTCTTACAACACCAGAACCAGGGGACATCCACTAAAATTGGGAGAGTGAGAACAGATAAAAGGAAATAGCTTTTTATCTAAGGTGTGCTTAATCTGTGGAACACTTTGCCACAGGAGGTGGTGACAGCGTCCGGCCTAGGAGGCTTTAAAAGGGGATTGGACAGATTTTTGAAGGAAAAGTCCATCACAGGCTACAGGCCATGATGGCTGGTGCAACCTCCTTATTGTAGAAGTTGGCTACCTCCCTGCCAGGGGAGTGGCAGCAAGATGCAAGTATCTTGTTATCTTGTGTGCTCCCTGAGGCATCCGGTGGGCCACTGTGAGGCACAGGAAGCTGGACTAGATGGGTCTTTGGCCTGATCCAGCTGGGTTCTTCTTATGTTCTTAAACAAGTCTCACAAGCTGTATCAAGCTGCTTGATGCTGCACTATTTTGGACTGGGCTATTCACAGAACATCCACCATTCCTGACCACTGGATTGATGACCAGGGCCACTAAATATACAGAGAATCATGATGATCATCAACTCAGCTCAAACTACATAGCTTTCTAAGCTAATAGAGAAAGCCAAAGCTTTTCTCTAAACCCTGTGCCTCTGTGGTGAATGGAATGTAGTAGTCCAATGTTTTGTCTAGTACCACTCATATCTTCCTAACTGGACCAATGTGCTATAGAATAGAATAGAATTTTATTGGCCATACATGGAATTTCACCATACATGGACTTTTACTTCAGCCCAAAAGCTCTCACATATATCTTAGACTAATAAATAATACCATCCCATTAACAAGCCCCCACTAACTCAAAACTTACCCAAATCAAAACCAAAACATCAACATAATCAGCTATTCAGTAGCCCAATAGCACGGGGGGAAAAAACTGTTCTTGTGCCTGGTTGTTTTAATATACCATGTCCTATATCGAAGTCCAGAGGGAAGAAGTTCAAATATGCACCTCATGGGTCTCCATTTGCCAGGATTTGGAAGGGTCAGCTGGTACCGAATGTGATGGTCCAACCTATTGATGGGGCGGATGCTGGAGGCTACATTAGGTAGTCAATGTAGGCATTACCTCAAATTTACATTGGCTACTTAAGCATTTGGAGGGCTCGATTCAAGGAACAGGTGAACACAACACACACACACACTTCCTCTCTCATTTCCAGAACCTTTAAGACTAGTGAATAATTAAGCATATTTTCACTCTCAACCTCATATGAAGCTCAGATGGCTTTTAAAAGCACTTACTATTTTTAAATATTTGAGCTGGCTTTTGCTGATTAGGAGACAGTGGTGAATTATTTTAGCTGACCACCTGACCACCACCCTACATTGTTTTGGAGCATCCCTGACCTTGATCGGCCGATTTTCAGGGGCAGATGTGACTGTACAGTCATGTGGGAATGCCCTTTTGCATGTACCGAGCTCTGCTAGGGTTAATTTGGATATGACTTAGACTGCAATACTAAGGTCGTAAGGCATGTTTGCACCAACTGGGGAGTCAGCTGGGCCAGCACAAGGACGTGTGCCAGCCCGCAGAGGCCAAATCTAGCCACTGCACCACCCCAGGAAAGTGAGTTAGTGCCAACCTACTCTGGCGGGGGATTGGAGAAGGCGGATCAGGATGGGGAGAAGGTGCAGGAGGGTGGACCAGTGGGTGGACTGGGCCCGGGAGAGGGGTGGGGTCAGCTTCCGGCAGGTAGACCATATCCTAACCTCCCTCCCAAGCAGGCTGACCCTACACAAGGCTGCTAGGATCTGTGCCATTTCATTTCAAGTAGCTCCACAGGGAAGACAAGGGCATTACTCAGGGTAAGGGGGCCTAGGTTCCCTTACTCCAAGTTGTGCCACAACCACCTCCTAACTGGGGCTAATATGTCGCATGGTGGCCAACCTGCCTATTCCAGCCCAGGTTAGGATTTGGCTGCCAATACGTTACTTTTCAGTGTAATCAATGCATCCACAAAGGTTAACATTTCTAAAACATCAAAAGATGGAACATGAAAATACCCTTTTCCTTGTTTTTTCCTTTAAAAAGGGCCGTATCACTGTGTACAGGGCATGGATGTACCAGGGCTGGTTGACAAAATGAATTCCTCCAAAGCGAGCTGGAAAACTGTCCTAGGAAAGAATACAGAAACAAAGACCATGAGTGGATTTGTTCTCTTGATCAGGTTTGTAACTTGGTCTCCCTCCCAAAATTTATCCTCACGCACATTCTTTTTAGAAGGCTAGCTGAAAGATCGGAATCTGTACGATCAGAACCAAGCAGATGCTGAATCCGGCTCTTCCAAGTCAATGTTCAACAGTCTATCTGTGATATCATACTAGAATGCATGTCTTTGTGCATGTCAGCTACATTTTCTATGTTTAAATGCATGTCAAGATCTGAGATGATTCTGGCAATCAGCTCTGGTGTGTCTTTTGCTCTGGAAAACTGCAGGGCCTGAATAAGGTGATTGAATGCACCTATGTCTGAGTGATGTACGTGAAGTTTGGCATGCAGACCTAGCCATGACTCAGCACTGTGCTGATTGGCTGGAAGGTAGGATAAAAGGCAGTGAGCAGAAGCCTTCTATGTGGGTTGAGAGAGGAAGGGTGAAGCGCTGCCAGACTGATTAGCCATCTGTAACCTTAAAAAAGGAAAAATATACTTAAAAAAACACAGTACCCCATTTTTAAGAGTATCTAAAGAAGGGCATTCCAGACTTCCATTCCAGAACAGCAATACCTGAGACATCCAATTTCCTGACAGGGGCCTATCTAAACAATTCTAATAAGAATGGCATTTTTGCCTGCAGACACACTTCAGTTATTTCCAGTTAGTCCAAAATTTGCCTGCACAAGATTCTTGCCCCTTCCCCATGCACCAATTCACTTTCATTCATTTTAGTTGTCACAGCAGTTTGCCTTTTTCCTCTTCCTTGTGATTAAGCATTTGGTTCTTTCCCGTTTCAGAGCACCAAAAAAGTGAAATAAATGAAAATAAATGCAACTCCATTTTGCATATCCAGTATTCACTGTAGGCCATAAAGATGAAACCACATTATGTACTCTATAAACGCGATTGTACAGTATTTATGAACCCTGCTTAAATTGCATATTCAGAGATTTTCTAGAAGAAAGGTTAAGAGAAAGCTACTCTACTGAGATGCTTTCTAAATTGGCTTTGGCTGTTTCTCCATGGGCAACTATTAACGAAACATGAAAGAATGGAAAATTCAACTGTACAACCCCCTTTTGGCAAATAATAATTGTTCTGTTATACTGATAGGCAGTCTACACTATACGGTATCTGTATCTAACACTGTAAAATGCACGTTTCTAGTCATAGTTACAAAGAAAATCCTGATAATGTAACTTACCTGCGTGAGGCTTTTTACCTGTCTTTGTTGCGTTGCCTCTACTTGAGTCCATGCTTATTTTCTTTCTTTCACTCCTATTTATTACCCCTCCCTCGCCAATGCTGAGGTGCCAAAATGGCAACCACAGCAACGTATGATGGGGGAATCCAGGAGGTTGTCTCCATGGTGCTGAGGGGTCTTCTCAGACCTATGGCAGAAGTAGCTGGTGCAGGTCTTCACAGATCCATGCTGTGGGATCAGGTCCAGAAGGGGGACGAAGACAGGAAATCAGCAGTACCATTGCTGCCGATCCTGACTTCCTCGCAGGCCCAATCTGTTTGTCCACCACTCCATGGCCACCGTCCTGCACCCCATTATGCCCCATCCCTGAACCTATTTTGCCCTCTCCCATGCCCCCCCCCCCCCCCCTACTTCCTCTTGCCTCTCCTGCTGATTGACCTTCATTGGCAACTGGTGGGCAAAGCGCTGGAGTGGGTGGGCGGGTGCCAGCATTCCACTGGCACTGCTGGCACTGAGTGGAGTGCTTTCAGAGCACATTTTGCGACTGGTGCTGACTGCTTTATGGCAGCAGCAGGGCACCACATAGGGCAATACGTACAGGATTAAGCTCTCAGTGTATGTGCTTTTCTCTGTGCTCACTACTCTTTATTATTCTGTATTTTTTCTATGTCATTTCCAATATATCAGTAGCATTTACTTTAAGCGTAACGCATTCCCTCAATTTTGTGCAATCCTATGTTAAAAACTGCAGTGCAATTATAAGCATATAATACACAAACAGCACTCCAGTCATTACAGTTCTCTTGCTCTCTTCACAACTATACAAGCAATCATTCCAAAACACAACTGATTTACAAGTGGCAATTCAAAGCAATTACTAAGTATTCATGTACAAACATATGTAGTAGGAACATCATATATAGCATTAAGAGCGCAACCCTAATTTGGAGTGAGGCCGGCACAGTTAGGCCAGCGAACCTTGGCCAGCACATTTGGACCACTCTCAGGGAGGACGGCGCACATCTGTGTGCTGGCCTCTCTGACTCCAAGAGTGGTCCAAACATTCTTTATGGGGTCCCTTGTGCCAGCCAAACTGTGCTGGCCTAACTGTGCCGGCCTAACTCTGGGTTAGGATTGCGCCCTAAAATTATTAAAGCTATTGTGCGCAGAATTCATATATTGCACTGAATTCCAGATGAACCTTCCTGTTGATCCTGTTATGTATTAGTTTAGTTCCTTCGGTTTCTTTTTATCCCTGCCTTGCTCTCCCTATGGGAACATAGTGATACTGTGGAGTGCAGAAATAATAACTGAACACCAAATCACATATGCTACAGGCCCTTAGTTATCTTCCCATTTTCTAAATGAGCCTATGCTTTGATTCTTCAAAGATGGTTTCATTCAAAGATCTTTCGCCAGCTCTTGGGACTCTCTCCAACAGTCCCTTCCACTGACTTTTTATGCATTCCGGGCTTAGGATAAACATGGCCATAAACAATTGACTTCCCCAATTCCTATTGAATTTCCCTTTCTGGAGCAGCTTGGCCTCTTATGGGCCTTTTAGGTATACAGGTGTGCCCCGATGTCTACTAATTCAGTATCCAGTTTCAGTTATTCACGGATACCATGAATCCTGGGACACCTACTAAAAAGATAGGGGGACATTAAACAACCTTTTTTAACCTTGTTGCAGCAAAACCAACGATGTTCCTCTATCTTTAAAAAGCATCCCCAGTATACACGGTTTCAGGTATCCGCGAGGGGTCCAGAATGGAATCCCAGCAGATACCGGGGCATGCTTGTACATTGTCCAAATATGGGGCACTACTGATTTAAACGTGAACACTTCCAAGATTCTTGGGGCTGTTCTTGGACTTTCACATTTAGCAAAACTGAAGATCCTGAAGATTTGCAACTTCTATGATTTTTTTGAGACAGCTAACTAACTAAAAAAAAAAAAAGCCATCGAATTAGAACACCTGAATATAGGCTGCAGGCTCAGCACAATAGAAAAGACTGCCGGATGGGAGTACAGAACAGCAGCATCAGCAGTAAAAACTGGTAAATTGCAGACTGTTAGTCTACAAGGGTTATCCAAATATGGGGGTGGGGGTGGGGGTGGGGGGTTTCTCCTAATAGCAAGATGGTTCATTGGGCAGAGCCTGAAATCTCAGTGTCTTTTGTTCTCAAAGTCATTAAGTGACAAGCTGAATTGGGTTTTCATCTTCTCAGTGCTAAAAATTGTGACTATAAAAATGCCCAGTTTGCTGTGATCCAAGCAATCAAAGGCTTTAGCATAGTCAATGAAGCAGAAGTAGATGTTTTTCTGGAACTCTCTTGCTTTCTCCATGATCCAGTGACTGTTGGCAATCTGATCTCTAGTTCCTCTGCCTCTTTGAAAACCAGCTTGCACTTCTGGTAGTTCTCGATTCACATACTACTGAAGCCTAGCTTGTAGGATTTTGAGCATAACCTTGCTATCATGTGAAATGAGTGCAATTGTGAGTAGTTCAAACCATCTTTGGCATTGCCCTTCTTTGGGATTGGAATATAAACTGATCTTTTCCAGTCTTGTGGCCACTGCTGAGTTTTCTAAATTTGCAGGAATATGGAGTGCAGCACTTTGACAGCATCAACTTTTAAGATTTTGAGTAACTCAACTGGAATGCTGTCACCTCCACTAGCTTTGTTGTTAGTGATGCTTCCTAATGTCCACTCGACTTCACGCTCCAGGATGTCAGGTTCAAGTTCTGTGCTGCACTATTGTGGTTATCAGGAACATTTAGATCGCCCTTGTATAGTTCGTCTGTGTATTCTTGCCACCTTTTCTTAATCTTACCTGTTTCTGTTAGGTCCTTGCCATTCTTGTCCTTTATCGTGCCTACCTTAGCACGAAATTGTCCTTTGATATCTCCAATTTTCTTGAAAAGATCTCTAGTCTTTCCCATTCTGTTGTTTTCCTCTATTTCTTTGCATTGCTCATTTAGGAAGGCCTTCCTATGTCTTCCTATGTCTTGCTGTTCTCTGGAAATCTGTATTCCATTGGGGATATCTTTCCCTTTCCCCCCTTGCCTTCTGCTTCCCTTCTTTCCTCAGCTATTTGTAAAGCCTTGTCAGACAGCCACTTTGCCTTCTTGCATTTCTTTCTCTTTGGGTGGTTCTAGTTGCTGCCTCCTTGCCTGTTATTCCTATTACTGCTTGACTGCCTACTTTAGCATTCCAATCTCCTATGATGAGAAGGACATCTTTTTTTGGTGTTAATTCTAGAAGGTGTTGTAGGTCTTCAAAGGAAGGTCAACTTCTTCCTCTTCAGCATCAGTGGTTGGAGCATAGACTTGGACTACTGTGATGTTGAAGGGTTTATCTTGGATCTGAATAGAAATCATGCTATCATTTTTGAGGTTATACCCCAGTACTGCTGTTCCCATTCCTTTGTTCACTATGCAGGCTAATCCATTTCTTCTAAGGGATTCCTACCCACAGTAGTACATATAATGGTCATCTGAATTAAATTCTCCCATTCCTGTCCATTTCAGTTCACCATGATGTTAATGTCCAATCTTGACATCTCGTGTTTGACCACATCTACCTTACCTTGATTCATAGATCTGACATTACATTCCAGGTTCCTATGCAGTGTTGTTCTGTGCAGCATTATACTTTACTTTTACTTCCAGACGCATCCACAGCTGAGCTTCCTTCCGGTTTTCATCCAGGTAGTTCATTCTTTCTGGAGCTACTTGTACTCATCTTCTGCTCTTCCCCAGTAGCATAATGGATGCCTTCCGACCTGAGGGGTTCATCTTCCAGAGTCATATTGTTCAGTTTTTTAATACAGCTTCATTGAGCTAGTCAAGCCCCTCTGCCATGGCAAAGCAGTGAACCATGATGTCTAAATTACCCCATTATATATGAATTAAGGGAAACTATGTCAATACGTCTTTGCAAAATTGGAATGTATGTGTTAATTACTGTCAGAATGGATATTGTTTATGTCACTGACATGAACATTTGATTGTTCATTGTATAATTCAGTTGCACATTGTTGATCTTATTTATCTTATTCAATATCTTCTATCATGGTGATGCACGTTGTAATAGGTGATGCAAGAAATAATGTGAAAGGTGTTTTTTCTGCAAGGTAGTTTTTAGTAAATAAAATCTGAATACAAAAGGAAAAGAAAGCAAGTTAATATAATGGCAAAGAAAGGAAGATGATGGAGAAACTGGAAGACATCCTATAAATATAGAATTTCAAGGTTTGCACACAAAGATACGTGGAATTGGACAGGGACGTGCCATGACATTCTGTGTAAGTGAGGCCACCTCTGGGCATAAAACCCCTGGTCACATCCTGAGGTGTTCTGAGGGCCGGAGCGGCCACATGCAGCCTCTCAGAACACCTCCTAATGCCTCCAGATCTTTATAAGACCACTGGAAGCCTTAGAAAGGTTCTTTAAAAAGGTTTTTGAAAAATTGGACCTTTCTTTCTTAGATTCATTTGGTGTTGTTTTTTTTAAAACTGGACCTTCTTTCTAAGGTCTTCCAGAGGTGTTCTGAGGGCTAGAGAGGCCGCACATGGTGTCTCTGGCCCTCAGAAGGCCTTCTAAGGTTTTCCAAAAAAAGAGGAAGTATTTTTCTAATGCCTTCCGGAAGCCTTAAAAGGTCTTCTGAAGGTCGAAGAGGCTTTTTTCAAACTTTTTTTTGTGTGTGGCCAGGGTCAGGTGAGGCTCTGCCCTGACCGCAGGTCCCTGGAGTTGAAACAAGATAAGACAAGTACAGAGAAATTGGGCAGAATTTAGTTTGCTGGTAGCTGAAGGGGTTATGCAAGATTCTAAACAAACTGAAGAACCTGCAGAAGTGGTTATTACAAGTCTAATAAAGAAAGGATAAGGGCAGTGATGGCATTTGGATCGTCAAAGGTGAATGTGAATTGTTTCATCCCAACACAAGCAGGAATGAGAAGATAAAGTAACATACCTTGTAGACTAACATTTAACAAATTTGTCAACATATGTCAATCAATAAACACCACATTGTCCCTGACTACAGTATCGATCAGGGCTTTTCAGACTTGGAGAGAAATTTGCCCATTTTTATATTGTTTCCTTATAATCCTGCAGTTGCAGAAAGTCTCCTTGCATCGTGGAGCAAGAGCTTCTGAGAATCTGTCAAATGACTATACATGAACTGCTATAGCAAAAACAGTATGCTGACACTTTGATGTATAATATTTATATCCACCACTTTTTAAAAAACAAAAGCATTCTTGAATTTGCACAGCAAATGGAATGAGAATGTGCTTTCCAATGCCAAAGGGGTTCACAATCAAAAAAGAAACTCAATGAAGACAGGAGTAAACAACCCCAGGAAGGGACACTATGCTGAGATAAATAGGGCAGAGGCGGAGCGTGGGTGTAGCCTGGGGTGGCGCGAGCCATAGGCACTGGCAGCGGCGGGGTGCCATTGTGTGGAGTAATGCGCGCTGTTTGACCTACCCGCCCTCCCTGTTGTCTGTTTTGCTCCAAAATGGAGCTATTCCGGGTGCAGGGAGGCGTGGCAGAGTGACACACTGGGTGGGGCGATGTGCTGGGGGCGCGGTTTCGTCGCCCTGCCATGGGCGCAATCAGCACTCGGTTCATCTCTGAAATAGAATTGCTGTCCAACAACTCAATAGAAAGGAGCTGACACTACAACTTTGCCCAGTTGGCAAAGTAACAGCTTATGCCTCAGTCTGGACATTTTGCAATCCCCATCAGGAAACTTGCAATTGTGTTTTATTTTCATTGTTCTTCTCTGCTATCTCTTCTTACAATTTCTGTAGTAATAGTTCCACGTTCAGTAAATTGTAAGATGAATTATAAGATGTCTTTCAGAAAGGCAACGTGGTCATTTTTAAAATAAGCAATAAGATTAGAGCAGAATCCTAACCCAGGGTTGCGCTGATGCAGCACTCTGTGCGACCAGCACAGTCGCAAATGTCCCATAAGGCACGTCTGCACTGCAGGTTTGATCGTTGGGCCGGCGCAGGCAGCAGCACCAGCACAAGTTTTGCTGGCGCAGGCCTGTGTCAAGGGTGGGCAGGAGGCGTAATGGTGTGGAGGGAGGGTGTATCTGTGGATGGCGATGGGGCAGAGACTGGACATGGCCATTAGGCCATATCCAGCCCCCAGTCCCCGGGCTGGGCGGCCCTCATCCAGACTGCTCCTGGCTGCGTGGATTTGCACCTGCTATTTTGCAGGCACAGATCTGAGCAGTCCCATAGAGATGGCTGGGGATTACTCCGGGGCAAGGGGAACTTATCCCCTTGCCCCATTGTGAGCTGGAGCTGTTTCCCAGCCTGCGTTTGGACGCAGTGCAGGTCAGCCGGCCGGCCTGTTCCTGAGCAGGTTAGGATTGACCTCTAAGTGTGTGGCAGGAACCAAGAATTCCACTCAAATGCTCCCTGAAGGATTCTGCTAGCATGACCTCCTTTTAAAGAAATAGCACCTGCACCATCAGCATTTCTTGAAGATGAGGCTGTAATGCCCGAAATGGGTTTTGTCATCTTTTCACTGAGCAGTCAACAGCCAGCCTTTTGAGAAAAGAAACATGTTCACACCAGCTGCCGGCAGTCTCCATCAGCGAGGCTGAGGCTGTATGACAAGCTGAAACACCATCAAAACTGCTCTGCCTCCATGCAAATAAATGCTGCTTATGCCACTCCGCCATTGACAGATGCTGCAGGTGCAGAGACAGCCTGGAGATTATGGCACAAAAAGGCATTCTTGCACCTCTGTGTAGAGCAATCAAACACTTCAAGTGTGCCAATAAAAGGTACAAAGTCACAGCGGGGGGTGGGGGGGGAATGAAGAGCAAAGCCAGACTGAAAGTTCTGAACCTAAGACAACTTCTAGTCTCCTTCCTGGACCCAATCCTGCAGCATGGGTCCATGTGTACCTGTGCAAGTGCTTTCCCTACAGCAGGTTCGAGTAGACCCCTCTGCACCACAAAGGCTTACCCCTATGCAGGGATGGGAACTTGAATCTCGGGACTCAAGTCGAGTAGCAAAAAAATGTGTTTTTTGCTGGCTCAGGTAGACTCAAGTCACGTGTGTCAAGGACTGACTGATTGACTGACTGACTGACTGACTGACTGAATGACTGGAGTATGAACCTGAAAAACTCAAGTCTGAAAACCCACAAGTCTGGGTGTGCCTACTTACTTTTTTCTGCAGCGTGAATGACCTCGTGGGGCCATCCGAAAGCCGGCAGTAGCCAGGAGGCAGGGAAGGGTTAATGTTTTGCATCAGGCAGGAGGCAGGGAGGGAGTAGGAGCAGCTTCTCTTGTCCATCTCTGAAGGAACCGATGATGATTGGACAAAGTATGGGCAGTATGACTTTTTATTTTGGACGAGGGGGGGGCAGAAGGAAATGCCCAAGAGGTTCTTGCCTTAGGATCAACTAGAAAGGCCAGACGGTGCGAAGCCAGGAGGCAGCTCAACTGCTGCATGTGACCCTGTTCTCGCTTGCCAGTTTTGTCCCTGTTGTCAAGCATAGAGCAGTTTTCAACAGCACAGATTTTGTGGGCAGATTCCCCCGCTATCTTAGGGCCCCATCTGATCCTACTTTCCAGCATTGGTGCAGAGCTGTTAACAGGGCATGTGTTGCAGCTGGTGGTGATCGTGGTGGGAAGTCATAGAGGCCTCCTCAAGATAAAGAGTATGTTTGTTCCCTTACTTCAGAGCTGCACTGCAATTGTGTCCGTGCTGGAAAATTGGGTAGGACAGGGCCCTTAATTAAAAATTAGGAAAGTTTTACAAAAATTGTGCTGTAAAACAATTACAGAATACTACGCCAACAGTCACAAACTTATATTTATCTACACCAGTAAACATTCAGAAGAGTTACACTATACTGATTAGATAGGTTTTATCGGCTGTTTTGGAGACGTTGCGGCCTGCTGCTTAAACACATAATTACAGAGTTTAGTAGCTATCCCAATCTAATATCTAAATGTTGGTTGAATAATTTTAAAAAAGACAGCAGATTACTCACCACTTAATCAAAAGAAATACTTCAGCAGGAAAGCGTTTCATTTTCTTACTGCTTGCATAGTCAGCCAGCTCACTTTTTATTCCTTGCAAAATGTGTGGGCAGTAAAAGAGGTGCAGTAATTTTTCTACTGGAGTAAACTGCAGCTGTTTCCGAGTGCAGGCATGGAGTCACCCCGAGATGTTGTTTAAGTTGAACAGTTACTTACCACCCAATCCTATGCACACACCCCTTGGTGATACAGTGGCACCAACATGGCGACTGCTGCATCCTATGGAAGAGGCAGTCCAGGAGGTCTCTTCTGGGTAAAGGAACATTTGTTCTGTTACCCAAGCATAAGCCTCTGCAGCACAGAGGTCTACTTGGACCTGGAATAGCAGAATACCTATGTAACACCACTGTAAGAGGCAGCAAGCACCATTTCTGGGTAGAGTGTGAAGCTGCTCAGAGTGGCTTAGACTGGGAGAAAAGCAGGGCTGCCTGGCATGGGTGTGCATGTTGTGCTCTTCACAAGGTCACCGCATCTAAGGGGGTGCCTAGAAGGAGGATGCTGGTGGAATGTTACTTTACCCAGCAAGCACAGCAAGTCTGCCGGTGATTGCAAATCTGAATCACTGGTGGCTATAAGTGCTAACCAGCAGGGAGAATTCTTCCCACTGGCATGAGGTGAGTGGTGGTGGGGCGCCTTCTCTAATGAGCACAAAGTTGCTCTTTTCTAATTTGAACGAAGGCGCCATATTCTCTTGCCCTGAAGTTCTCTTCAACTTCTCTTGCCCTGAACAGAAGTTGGCTCACTGATAGCCAAGCTCTTTAGAACATGACCCACAAGTCACATCTAAAAAATGAGATTGTTCCACTCTAGTGTGTGCTACAAAATATAAAGAACCTCACAAATCTTGATTGGTTTTGCTTCTAGTGTTTGAAGACACCGGCAGAAGTGTCTCAAAGACCTTCCTGCTCCTGCCTTGTGCCAAAAAACCTTGCTACCCACGTCAATTGTGTTTTCTGTTCATTCATGAAATTTCTCAGGGACCTTTATTACTGAATTAAGAGTTTTAACTGGACAGTCCTTGCCAAAGCACAGAGGTCTTTCCACTGTATCAGTCTGGTAGATGTGAAGAAAAAAAGAATTATAAAATGCCTTGACACTGGTATAAAGGCTAATCCTGTAAATGTTTCCCCTCCCTGCATGGATTTCCAACATTTAACAGGTTTCACATTTTGATCTCGCTCCTTCAGGCTCTCTAACATATATATAGGCGCATTTCAAAAGGTGTAAATTAGCTTTATTTAATGCAAGATCAAAACCAGGAATGGTGTTTTGTTTTTAAAAGTTTCTGCAGGTTAATGCAGCCATTACTATTAAGAGGAGAAGGAAATCTATAGCTGTCAGAAAATGCCTTTCAGAGAAAGCAGTTATAAAAATCATTGGCAGAGCAAAAAATGAAGTCATAGGAACATCATTTATCATTAGTCATATTCAGTAGTTTGCACAAGCTATTGCACCAGAGAATATCAGATGAACTGGTTGTCACTGAAAAACTGAATATATTTTAACGAGTCTTTATCAGGGTTTCACAACATTAACACACACACACACACACACACAGAGAGAGAGAGAGAGAGAGAGAGAGAGAGAGAGAGAGAGAGAGAGAGAGA
>JAJKFI010000115.1:1752546-1764173 GCA_029204185.1 Lerista edwardsae
AGAGAGAGAGAGAGAGAGAGAGAGAGAGAGAGAGAGAGAGAGAGAGATCACCATTACAACAAAACTCTCTCAGCTTGAGTTTGTGGTCACCTGCAGAAAAAAAATGTAATTTATAATCCTCCTATGCATGTCTACTCAGAAGTCAGTCCCATTGTGTTCAATGGGGCTCCCAGGAAAGTGTGGATAGGATTGCAGTAATCATCACACAAAACCCATACAGTCTTGGCAAAAGAGTAGTTATTATATCAATGATCCTGACAGATTACTATATAAATTAGGTAGTACTTTTATATGTCAACAACAAAGCTTAAAATATGCATTTGAACATGGAAACATTAAATTGTGATTGCAAGACACAATATCGAATGCATGATGGTGTTCACATAACATAATTCTTCTGTTATGCTTGCATAAAGGGTTTCCTCAGTACTACCCTCCTACACAAAGCAATAAACATTGCTGAAACACCTTATCATCAAAATGTGAGTGGAAACAAAAGAAAATCACTGAAGCAAGGGGATTTTTTCTGCCTTTTATAGCCACTTTTTAAGTGGATGGATGAGTATCAGAAGAAAACAACAACAACATTTGGACCATTATCAAAAAAAATCTATGATTAAAGTGGAGAGACAATATTTACAAAAATTACAGTTTTCAACAAGGAAAATTTATCTCCATTCTATGTCTATTTCCTGAATTGTCTGGACTGCATCCTAAGATGACTTTCACCTAGAAAAATAAACTTCCTCTTAAGAAGGAAGCCTTCGGACTCACCCCACTGTTATTTCGGTACCTTTACTTAACTTTTTTCATATTTCATAATTCTAAAAGCCAGTTATCAACAAGAGACCTGTACAACATAACCTGTTCAGCCCATGAGCCACCTTTTCACTGCAAGACATCGGGCAACCTCCTATGTTTGCATTATGGGTGCCAACAGAACAGACTGGAAACAACTGGCCTGCCAGTGGAACAGGAAATGTTGGTCCATAACAATTCCTGGGAAGAGGCGGGCCCCCTGACTCAGCCAAGCTGCCATCCTAGATCTGTTTCCAAATTCTGACTATTCCAAGTGAATCCTGAGGCCAAACAGAAATCTTTACAAGAGCAGAACGCCTACAATAACAAGCAGAATATTGCTGCCCTTGATGTTGTCAAAGAAAATCAAGCCAACCTTTAACATTTATCACTAATTTTCTTCAGATTCTACTTTCTCATTACAGAAATAAATGATCCCAAAAGGCGAACTGGCTCTTTAAGGCAAAAAGATGGCTGGAACTAAAATTCACAAGGATGTTTTCCTTCTTCAATGACAAAACTGGGTTTGCAGAAGTTAGCTACATAATTTATTCCCCTACAGATTCTGACCTAAGACTTTTGAATTTAGGGCATAACTTTAGATAATGGTAGGTAGCAAATTATTGTTGCAAAGACAGAATAGAAACAAATTATAATCAAAAGAAGGGAACTGGGTGCATGCAAAATTCTTCCCAGAATCCTTTGTTTTTATTCCACTGCGGCTGTTCACGGTCATAGAAACTACCCTTTCTGCGGAGCCAGAGCAAGCTCTTATCATGCTTGGGGTGGGGCGGTTACAAAAGATGTCACTGCGCACTCCCTGCAGCCTTGCCATGCCCACTGTTTCCGGAATAGCTCCATTTTGGAACCTGTCAGAGGCAGGGGTGGGAAGGCCCAGCCCTCTGTACTGCTTTTTTCCTTGGTGCGCCCAGCTCCCTTGCCAGCACCCATAGCGGCTGCTACACCGCACCCTATGGGCACGATGCCTCTGCTTTCTGCAACTCTTCCAGCAGCATCTCCCCTGCTAGTCAATCAAGGACCACATCATGAGTGAGATGACACAATATCACTATGTTCCCGACTGGACTGCCAGCCAGCTGTGTGACGAGAGGGAGAGTTCTGTCATTGCCTGGTCAATCCAATGACTCTTGCAGTGCTCTGCTGTAAGAGTAGGCAAGGCAATCACTGCAGTGTGGGGACAAAAAAGAAAACACTCCTGATTGGCTAGATGCTGCAATCTCCTCTGGCATTACATGCCCTAACTGCACAGTAAGGAAAGCTAAGAAGTATAATCCCTGTTGCCTAGGCAATGGGATGCACATCTTTCCTTTTCACTGGAATGAAATCTGAACCTGTTTACACTCTGCCATCTGAAGCAAGATCTTTTGCAGCTCATGAAAAAAGCCATGAAGCCAGGTGACAATCTGGCCGATCAACTCAGTGATCCCTTAAGAGAGTAACTGAGGTATAAGAGAACCATTACTGCACCATGAAGAAGCAACTAACAGCATAATCCCATGCATTACAGTGGGCCTGTGTTATCCTTGGGGGTTCATTCCTGAAATCCCTGTGGATACTGTAATCCACGGATGCTGGAATCTGATTTTGGGGGGCCCTTTAAGCCTCTGAAGGTGACTGGAGCAGTGTTCCAGTTGTCTCTGGAGGTTTTCTGAAGCCCATAGACACTGTGAATGACCCACCCACAGCCTCCAAAAGCTCCAAAAGCTGCCTACAGTGATTTAAAGTGAACTACTGGTTTTCCCTGAAAACAGAACATTCACTCCGGGCTTCATTCTGACATGAGCAGACATCCACAGCCTCTCCAGGCTTCAGAAACGTCCAGGCCCAACTGAAGCAGTGCTCCAGTTGGGCTCAGAGGGCTTGGGGGCACAGCTGGGCCAGAATCTGTGGATTTTGGATCCATGGAAAACATGGGTCCCCTGTACTCAGAAACTCCCACTATATTCAGTGGGGTTTACTCCTAGGAAAGGGTTTTATGAATTGCAGGCTAACAAAATTAACATCTCGACTGTACCCTAACTACTTACAGTAACTAGCAAAGAAGGCTACTTTCTGTGTCTCACAATGTTTCACCTCAGCACAACTGAACCAAGCAGTTGCCAAGGAAACAGAGAAAAGTACCCTTTCCCACTCTCATGGAAACATTATTAGTTATTATTAATAAATATTTATATGTCGCTTTTCAACATTCACAAAGCGGTTTAGCAAAACAAATCAAGAAATGGTTCCCTGTCCCCGAAAGTCTCACAATTGTAAATACACACACACACACACACACACACACACACACACACACACACAGAGAGAGAGAGAGAGAGAGAGAGAGAGAGAGAGAGAGAGAGAGAGAAGAAACACCAGCAACAGCCACTGGAAAAGACACTATGCTGAGGTGAGGAAGGACAGTTGCTCTCCCCCGCTAAATGTAAGAGGACACCACTTTAGTAGATGCTCCTTTTCCCAATTAGCAGGCGTATCATTTTTATCACTTTTTCTTCTTCTATGAATATTGTTCCTCCCACCCACCCCCACAAAAATTTTTTTTATCAAACATTCATATAATGCTGCTTTTTTAGGAACGGCAAAGTGCTCGTTAAACTCAGGCCTCCTGTGTGGTATTCTCTAAGATATTCTGGATGTGTGAATAGCTACATGTTGTACAGAGGGACTGCTGAACTTCTGAAGAGACCAGGTGAAAAGGGGTAGATAAATGTAAGGACAAAAAGAACTGGAGAAGAATGGAACACAAGTCCCCAGGGTCTGCAGGCATTTCCTGTGCTGCAGAGACAATATAAGAAACTGTTATTGCCATTGCTCCATTCCCATTTTTCTTCAGAAAAAGAGGAACTCATCTGCTATAGCTGTACAGCAGTTGTCTCCAAACTGGAGACCACTGTGACAGGGGAAATAGTCCCCGGCACGAACAGCACTTTGCGTCCTGCAAATGACCCCAACTACAGCTTCGAGGGGTCGTTGTGGCCAGCTGCCCATGCATGGAATGCCAGGTACTTGGTGCTGGGGCAGCAGACCCCTGAAGCAACTGGCCGTGATGATCCCTGGGAGTTGTATTTGGGGGCATTTGCGGCTTCCCCAGAGGAAGGCAAAGTGCTGTTTGCACTGAGGATGGGTCAGGGAGGAACTGGATCTGGCCCGCAGGCTGGAGTTTGTAGCCCCCTGCTATACTGGATGAGAAGCACTGGGAAGGGAAGTTCTGGGGAATAGGTTCACACCAGAGCCAGCCCAACCATTAGGATGACTGAGAAAGCTGCCTCAAGTAGCAGATGGCAGGGAGCATCCACCTCTGCCTATCCACTCACCTCCTCTTCCTTGTCTCTGTCCCTGGATTGGCTAAGGAAGAGGGTGACAAAACACAGAGGAAGCACAGAGAACAGAAGAGTTATAGCCTAGACTAGAGCGAGACACTTTAGCAAACTACTGTTCTCTACGCTTCTATCTGTTCCACCTCCTTCTTCCTTTTTCAACCCAAGAATGGGGACACTGTAGAAGAGCCTGGCACATTGCCACATAAGGAGGACAGCATTTGGCTTATCACTTCAGGCATCAGGAGGTGCTGGGCCAACTCTGTTCACTTAATAGTGCTGTCCATACAGTAAACTGTACCCATGTACATCTATGTACAATTGTTAAATTGTACATGTACAATTATTCAACATTCTATTTAATACAGGTACAGGCTGTGCACAGTGTACATAAATGGTTGATCTGTAAAAATGAACCCAGCTACAGCCATTCATAGAGTAATGTCTATTCATATAGACAGCTATATACAACTATACCCCATGTGTATAGTTATGGGATGCAAAATAATGTGTGAACAGCCCTAGTGTTTTAGTATGGAATAAAAAACCTCAGTAAAATATATAAATAGAAATAAGTCAAGGTGCTGATAATCACACCTATAACTTCAATTACAATTTAGAATATAGCCATGCCTCATTATCCACTGAGGTTCTATTCTGGAACCCGTAGTGTATACCAGAATCAGTGAATACTGAAATTAATGGGAAATTAGCTTTAAAGATCCACTGTCAGGTCTCTTGCTCCTCCCTTGTTGCTCAAAATGCATTGGTATAGCTGTACTGCATTCAGCCACTAGACAGGGTGAAGGACCGAATCTATTATTTATTATTATCTATTTTTAAAAATTGTATCCCGCCTTTACATTTGCAGGAGCAAAAGCTCATGGCGGCTCACAATGTAGAACAATATATAAAAGTTTACACAAAAAAGGAGGCAGATAGCGACAGACATACAATCACACAAACGCAAAACAGAACAAAAACATTTTGAGACCCCGCCAAAAGGCCATGAGGGTGGGGGAGGTCCTTATTTCCCCCGGAAGAGAATTCCATAGCTGTGGCACCACCTCAGAGAAGATCCTTGCCTGCTGGCAAGATCTGTGGACATGGGGTCCAGGGTGAGGAGACCAGGCACTTCCCTTGTTCCCAAAGGGGACCCACATGGGCCTCAGACACAGCCAGGGGGTTACTATACACTTGCTCTTCCTCCCAAGCCTTGGCTCTTCCTTATGCACCATTGGTGTCAGTCAACCACAGATCCATCCCTACCCTCACAGAACCTTCTTATCTAGCAACATAAAGGTTTAAATACAGGGTGCCTATTAGCTGGCCCCTCCCCTTCCTTTGTTTCCCCCATCTAAAAGGATGTTCCCTCCTAGCCCTCTGTTTGACCCACCTCTTCTGAAGTCCTCTCCTGCCCCCAGCCCAAAAGGAGAGCTATCTTACACCAAGACCTCCCTCCTCACCATGGGGGAAGGTCTCCTGTGCTCCTTCGCCACTGCCGGCCTAGCGTGGTGCTGTGTACAAGCAGGCTTGCCTGAGTTCCCGTCCCCCCCCCCAGTCATGATGCAACAGGAAGCGGCAGCTGCAGGCTGCACTGCTGGTAGCAGTCGAAGGAGTGCACCCCAGCATCCCTTGCAGCAGCCACGTTGGCACGAGGCTTGGCTTGCTAAGGAAGTGGTCTGTCTCCACCCGGGTGAATGGTCCGCCCCAGCACTGATGGATGTGGTATGGGACTCCTCCAGCGGCCAAAAATAAAAGAATAAGCAGTCCCGCACAATATTGTTGCTGTCTCTACTACCTGCCAAGAAATGTTTCTGTGTAGTGTTCCTCCGTGCAACAAATCTGAAGCATGGGGGTAGCGGACAGGCTGATATGGAATCCAGTGTCCAGCTGCGGAAATCTATTTCTCCATTTGTTGAACAAAATCCAAGCCCCCTTGTGTGTTGGGAGCAATATAAAGCCTTTTAGCCTACAATCCTATCCACGCTTTCCTGGGAGTAAGTTCCACTGAACACAATGGAACTTACTTCTGAGTCAACGTGCAAAGGATTGCACTGTCAATCTGATCAATCACTTAATGGCCAGAAAAGAGCAAATTGCCATTTTAATCACCAATTCATTTTTAATGTAGCTTTTATTTTCATGCTATGCCCATTGCTTTTTATAACTGTTACCCGCTCTCCTTCAGAAATAGTATGGGTTGCAAACAGACAGACAATAAATAGGGAGGGATTATTCTCCTGTAGAACAATTTAATGCAAGTTGGCATGTGAGATGATCAAGGCTCACCATAGAAACTGACAAATTAATTGGGAATCTGCTTAGGATCCAAGCAAAGAAAACCAAAATTGGTGACGAACAAGTTTTCTTCCATTCATCTCTGTCATCATTTTCACTGAAACTCAGCATTATCTAAGACCAGAACTGTTTATTAGCCTGAGCAAAATTACAGGCTTTAAGGTCATGAATGTGTCTCTTCGTGCCATTACAGAAGAACAACCAATCATAATTAATTGCTCATGGACAAGAGAGGTGATTGCTTTCCTTTCTATTTAATAGGCTTGAAAGGAAAAGGGAGTGCATAGATAATATGATGGGTCATCAGTTGTAAAAAGACAAAGATCCAGCAATCCTTTTCAGTATAGCACTTAATATGTCAAAAAAAATCCAGCCAGTACAAGCAAACAAAGGCAATTGTAGACTGACATGAATGTAAAGAATAAAACATATTTTCCCAAGGACTAGAAGGCAGATGGAAAATATTTTACCCCAAAAGTTGCTGTCTTTACATATTTTCCTATAAAAATGTCTGCTTGTGAGATAGGTCATCATTTAAACTTACAGACTGACAGGAAGGAAGGGGATTCTTGCCTTGTCTTGTACTACCATTAGCTCTGGTTATATCAGGACCCAAATCTGCTTCTCATCTGGGGTGAAACAATAGGGTCCACAACTTTCTTCAGGGGAAGGAGACAAATGTCCCCTTCCACTGAGGAGACCCCAGCAGCTACCACAGTACCCATAGGATGCAGCGGTAGCCATTTTGGTACTGCTGCTCCTCTGGGTGCCGGGCAGTTCAGGATTGAGCTGCCCACATCTTAAAGACAAAGACCACAATCCTGTACACACCTCCATGTGAATAGGTTCCCCTGCACTCAATGAGACTTACTCCTACTCGACACAGAATTCTACTGAAACAGGTGTTATTTTCTAACATTAGCCACTGTAACTAAAATAGCAAACTGTGCTCCAGTAACTATGCTAAGGAGTGTTGTTTTCTAGTTTTGCTTGAGTACTTCTTGAGAGCTGCAATAAAGAAACCCCTACAATTTCCCTTCTGCCTTTCACAGCGTAACATTGAGTTTTCCATTCAGAAACAAATTCTGAGTTTCTTTCTCTTCAAACTTCTGATGCATATTAACTCCTGCTAACTGGGCAAGAGGCACTTTTCAAGTTGTGTTCCTCTTACATTTACCACGTGGAGAATAAATGTCCCTCTTCACCCCTGCACAGTATCTTTTCTAGTGGCTGTAGCTGGTGGTGGTTTGAATGTTTTTTAGATTGTGAGCCCTTTTGAGACAGGGAGCCATTTAACTTTATTATTATTTGCCTGTAAAATGCTTTGTGAACTTTGTGTTGAAAAGCGGTACTGTCAGTGATGTCATGCAGGGGGTACACGGGGGTACGCGAGTACCGGTTTCTAGGATTACAGCTGCCCCCCCATTCGCCCGCTCACTCATCGACTCCGCCCCCTGCAACGTTTGAATTTCCTGCATGTTTGAGTTGCCTGCATGTTCTCAGAGCCAGGCAGGCAGGCAGGCAGGCAGCGAGCGGAGCTTTTCCTTTCCTTGCCACTGAAAAATGAGTTGCTCTGGGGTTTTAACATGATGCCAGGCCTCCTTAACATGTTCTGGGGGTGCTGTGGAATACTGTTGCAACTGTTGGGTCAGTTTAAAATCATCTGAGGCCTCAAAAAGGGCTTTTTTCATGTCACTTCCTGCCACGACATCACTTCTGGCTTATGACGTCACTTCCGGTGGGCGGGTCCCGACACATGCCAATCAAAAGTGAGTACCTGTTCTTAAATCATTTAGCTGACACCACTGGGTACTGTTGACTGATCGACAGTAAAACAAAGGTTTCTGCCATTTTGGACAGTACTGCTATCTATTTATAACATCTTCTAGATTAGAAGGTTCCCTTGTCTCCTTCCCTCATTTAAATTATTTAAATTATTTAGATTAGATTAGATTAGATTAGATTAGATTAGATTAGATTAGATAGATAGATAGATAGATAGATAGATAGATAGATAGATAGATAAATAGATAGATAGATAGATAGATAGATAGATAGATAGATAGATAGATAGATAGATAGATAGATAGATAGATAGATAGAGTGGGCCCTCCTTATCTGTGGGATCTGCATCTGTGAGCAAAAAAGGTCTGGGAAGGGGGAAGCAGTGGCCGCCTAACCCCTTCCCGGGCCCGTTCCCACTACATGGGAGCATGTGGATTTACACCAGCTATATTGCAAGTGTAGGTCGAGTATCTCCCCTCCATCGCCAAAGATGCTTACCCCCTGGGTAAAGGAACAATTGTTTTTTTACCCCAAAGAGACCTCTGCAACTGCCCCCCCCCGGTAGGATGCAGCGGTGGCCATTTTGGTGCTGCTACATTGGTGGGTGGTGATGGTGGGGAGAATAGGATTGGGCTCCTGGTTAGTTAGAAGTGTCCTTACTAGGATCTCACTATTCTTACAGCCATTCCTAGAATCAAATGCTTTCAGCTATCAATTGCAGGACTGAAAACTGAAAGCTGAAAAGTTCTGCATATTATATAATGCTTATTTGTTGCCACCTGGTGGATAAATAAAGCAGAATAGTTGATAACTAGAGGTGTGGTTTTTTTGGGTGAGATTTTTTTCCAACATTTCTTGATTAAAATAGCAAATTAGGGTGTTAACTGTTTTTATTCAGATATTATACCTCG
This sequence comes from Lerista edwardsae, assembly GCA_029204185.1. Taxonomy (NCBI): domain Eukaryota; kingdom Metazoa; phylum Chordata; class Lepidosauria; order Squamata; family Scincidae; genus Lerista; species Lerista edwardsae. The sequence goes on from JAJKFI010000115.1 coordinate 1,761,680, forward strand.
CCAAAGTCAATGTTTTTTTTAAAATTCTACATTCTCATTCCAAGTTTTCATTTTTATTAATTTTAAATGCTTTAAAAGTGTACTAGGAAGAAGATATAGGTGATATAGTGTCAGCAGATGAAAATACAATATTATTTCTAGTTGGAAAAGTAATCTATTGTAATTTCTGGAAAATATCTTAAACACCAAAATCCCGTATTTTGTGTTTTTATTCAGATATTTTAACTCTGAAAAAGCAGTATTTTGTATTTATGTGTTTTTAACAAAACAAAAGCAAAACTAAACTAAACTAACCCTATCGATAACACAAAGACAGACCGAATGTGGTCTGTTACATGAAGTTTTCCAAGATGGTGGACAGGCAGATGCCTGTGAATGCAGTCCTAAACTGGAGTTAGGTTGGCATAAACTAAGCTAGCAAAGTTTGACTAGCACAAGGGCCACCATAAAGCATGTTTGGACTACTCTTGGAGTCAGGGAGGATGGTTCACATCTGTGTGCTGGCCTCTCTGACTCAGAGAGTGGTCCAAACACACTTTATGGTGTCCCTTGTGCTGACCAAACTTCACTGGCTTAGCTTATCCCGGCCTAACTCCAGTTTAGGATTTCGCCCTCAGACAAAACCACATGTAAATTGTTAGACATACAGGTCTGCTGTGACGCCAATCTTTTTGCTCAATATGGGTAGCCATTTTATCAAGTGGAAAGAGTGATGGGCACACAGCCACATCTATCCTAGTGGTGAAAATGTTACCATTCCTTTCCTTTACAATGTTTCTGTTAAGGTGCAGCAGTTATATGGTAAATGACACTACAAATGGTTTCTCAAACATTTCTACCCTTGGCTTCCTTAACTATGCAAGATCTTCTTAATTATTACTTTTCACTATCTTTTAACAGGTGGGTTAAACAGAGTAAATGGTTAATGCATACCTTTCATTGGATATACTACCGTAGGCCCTTGTTATCCGCAGGAGTTCCATTTCCAGAAACCCCACGGATACTGAAATCTGTGGGTGTGCAAACTGCAGATTTGGGCCACCCCAACCCTCTAAACCCAACCAGAGCTGTTGGGTCCAAGTGGTGCCTTCCCCCATGGGTTCAGAACCCACAGATTCTGAAATCCGTGGGTCCCAAATTTGCAGGTATCACTCGACCACCCTGTATTTTTCTTTCTTTTCCTTTTCTTCCTTGTATTTTTCTTTCTTGCTAACCGCTTTGACACAGAGCCTGATACAAATTAATAAATAATGCTGTCCATTTCATATATACATCATGGATCTCCCTTCATACCACTGCCTACTGCAACAACTCATTTTCTACTGGTTTATGTGTTCTTTTCACAGATACTATAGATCAGATGCGTTACTTCTGCTCCCCCCCCCCAGCCCGGATACTGGAAACTACAGATACAGGGAATCCTGCTTCCTGTTAATGTGGGCTGAGTTATCCCCTCTGGCTGCAGGCTGCCTGCCTGCTTGTCTTGCTATAAGCTTTCTGCTAATAGCATCTGGCTAAAGCAAAATATATTATCCTTCATCTGACTGTAAACAACATAAGCAAAGATAATGGGTACAGGGATTGCCGGGAACCGCGGAAACCAGGGTTCACCTGTACTCAGCCATGTTAGTTAGCAAGTACACAAAAAAAACAGTCAATGTGTGGGAGAAGAGAGCTGGTCTGGGCAGTACTGGATAATGCTTAAGATGTCTAATGATCTTTGAATGACTGGAAAGAGAGAAGGACAAAAGTCATGATATTAGTCCCTTCTCAGAACTTAGTTATGCTGAGAAAAGAACGTTCCAAGGGATGCAGAGCTTTTTGCATGTGTGAGAAATTATAGAAGTGTTAATTAACACTGCAATGTTTTCAAGCAGGGAATAGCTCTATGTTCTTAAAAAGTTCCCTATTAAGTAATTTTTAGTTTAATTAATTAAAAGACTCACTTGAAAATGCTCAGTGATGTGTGAAGGCCAATTAGGTATAATAATATGAAAAGGAAAAGGAAACAGCGTTAGATTTTAAATAGTTGGTTTTCTCTTTTGGATGATTAATAGCATTGGCAAGAACATCTTCTTCACCAGCCCCACTGAAAGTCATGGGAATGATACAAAAGTTCATGGGGCCCATAATTCACTAGGATGCTCCTGTGTGGGGCATCTGAAAAGATCTACTGAAAAGATCTAGATCTAGATATGTGCAAGAGCTCTGCTCTGAATTGGTTTCAGGGGGCAACACTAACCTGGAGTTAGACCGGCACAGTTAGACTAGCAATGTTTGGCCGGCATAAGGGCCACCGTAAAGTGCTGTTGGACCATTCTTGGAGTCAGGGAGGATGGTGCATGTCTGTGTGCCGGCCTCTCTGACTCCGAGAGTCGCCCAAACATACTTGACGGTGTCCATTGTGCCAGCCAAACTTTGCTGGCCTAACTGTGCCAGCCTAACTCCAGGTTAGGACTGTGCCCTATTTCACAAAAAAAGATTAATTCTATCT
>JAJKFI010000115.1:1764273-1885983 GCA_029204185.1 Lerista edwardsae
CAGGTTAGGACTGTGCCCTATTTCACAAAAAAAGATTAATTCTATCTTTCTGTGGATTAGATAGAATTAATCTTTTTTTGTGAAATAGGGCACAGTCCTAACCTGGAGTTAGGCTGGCACAGTTAGGCCAGCAAAGTTTGGCTGGCACAATGGACACCGTCAAGTATGTTTGGGCGACTCTCGGAGTCAGAGAGGCCGGCACACAGACATGCACCATCCTCCCTGACTCCAAGAATGGTCCAACAGCACTTTCTAATCCACAGAACCCTTTCATGGATCACTGCCTTGTCGTGGCGAAGGGGCTTGAGTAGCTCAATGAAGCTGTGAGCTATGCCATGTAGGGCTACCCAAGATGGACAGGTCACAGCAGAGAGTTCTGACTAAACGTGGTCCGCTGGAGAAGGAAGTGGCAACCCACTCCAGTACTCTTGCCAAGAAAACCCCATGGATTACAGAACAAAAAGGCTAAACGATATGACACTGGAAGATGAGACCCTCAGGTCGGAAGGTGTCCATTATGCTACTGGGGAAGAGCAGAACACGAGTACTAGTAGCTCCAGAAAGAGTGAAGTAGCTGGGCCAAAACTGAAAGGAAGCTCAGCTGTGGATGTGTCTGGAAGTGAAAGGAAAGTGCGATGCTGCAAAGAACAATACTACATAGGAACCTGGAACGTCAGATCTATGAATCAAGGCAAGCTAGATGTGGTCAAACGTGAGATGTCAAGGCTGAACATCGACATCCTGGGAGTTAGTGAACTAAAGTGGACAGGAATGGGAGAATTTAATTCAGATGACCATTATATTTGCTACTGTGGGCAGGAATCCCTTAGAAGAAATGGAGTAGCCTTCATCGTGAACAAGAGAGTGAGAACAGCAGTACTGGGGTATAACCTCAAAAATGATAGAATGATTTCCATTCGGATCCAAGGCAAACCTTTCAACATCACAGTAATCCAAGTCTACGCCCCAACCACTGGTGCTGATGAGGAAGAAGTTGACCGCTTCTATGAAGACCTAGAACAGCTTCTAGAATTAACACCCAAAAAAGATGTCCTTCTCATCATAGGGGATTGGAATGCTAAAGTAGGCAGTCAAGAGGTAAGAGGAATAACAGGCAAGTTTGGTCTTGGAGTACAAAATGAAGCAGGGCAAAGACTGATAGAGTTCTGTCAGGAGAACACATTAGTCATAGCAAACACCCTTTTCCAGCAACACAAACGGCGACTGTACACATGGACTTCACCAGATGGTCTACATCGAAATCAGATTGATTACATTCTTTGCAGCCAAAGATGGAAAAGTTCCATACAGGCAGTCAAAACAAGACCTGGAGCTGACTGTGGCTCAGATCATCAGCTTCTTCTTGCCAAATTCAGGCTTAAACTGAAAAAAGTAGGGAAAACCGCTAGGCCCTCCACGTATGACCTAAATCAGATCCCCTACGAATATACAGTGGAGGTGACAAATAGATTTAGGGGCTTAGATTTGGTAGACAGAGTGCCTGAAGAACTTTGGATGGAGGTCTGTAACATTGTACAGGAGGCAGCAACTAAAACCATCCCAAAGAGGAAGAAATGCAAGAAGGCAAAGTGGCTGTCTGACGAGGCTTTACAAATAGCTGAGGAAAGGAGAGAAGCCAAAAGCAAGGGAGAAAGGGAAAGATATACCCAACTGAATGCAGATTTCCAGAGAACAGCAAGGAGAGATAGGAAGGCCTTTCTAAATGAGCAATGCAAAGAAATAGAGGAAAACAACAGAATGGGGAGGACTAGAGATCTTTTCAAGAAAATTGGAGATGTCAAAGGACAATTTCATGCTAAGGTAGGCACAATAAAGGACAAAAATGGCAAGGACCTAACAGAAGCAGATGAGATTAAGAAGAGGTGGCAAGAATACACAGAGGAACTCTATAAGGCCGATCTCAATGTTCCTGATAACCACAGTGGTACAGTCACTGAGCTCGAACCTGACATCCTGGAGAGTGAAGTCAAGTGGGCTTTAGAAAGCCTCACTAACAACAAAGCTAGTGGAGGTGACAGCATTCCAGCGGAATTACTCAAAATCTTAAAAGATGATGCTGTCCAAGTGCTGCTCTCCATATGCCAGCAAATTTGGAAAACCCAACAGTGGCCACAAGACTGGAAAAGATCAGTTTACATTCCAATCCCAAAGAAGGGCAATGCCAAAGATTGCTCGAATTACCGCACCATTGCACTCATTTCACATGCTAGCAAGGTCATGCTCAAAATCCTACAAGCTCGGCTTCAGCAGTATGTGAATCGAGAACTACCAGATGTACAAGCTGGTTTCCGAAGAGGCAGAGGAACTAGAGATCAAATTGCCAACCTTCGCTGGATCATGGAGAAAGCAAGAGAGTTCCAGAAAAACATCTACCTCTGCTTCATTGATTATGCTAAAGCCTTTGATTGTGTGGATCACAACAAACTGTGGCAAGTTCTTGAAGAGATGGGAGTTCCAGACCACCTGATCTGCCTTCTGAGAAACCTTTATGCGGGTCAGGAAGCAACAGTTAGAACTGGACATGGAACAACCGACTGGTTTAAAATTGGGAAAGGAGTACGACAAGGCTGTATATTGTCACCCTGCTTATTTAACTTATACGCAGAGTACATCATGAGGAAGGCAGGGCTGGATGACTCACAAGCTGGAATCAAGATTGCTGGGAGAAACATCAACAACCTCAGATATGCAGACGATACCACTCTACTGGCAGAAAGTGAGGAAGACCTAAAGAACCTTTTGATGAGGGTGAAAGAGGAAAGTGCCAAAATTGGTTTGAAGCTCAACATTAAAAAGACTAAGATCATGGCAACCACTACCATCACTTCCTGGCAAATAGGAGGGGAAGAAATGGAAGCAGTGACAGACTTTATTTTCCTGGGCTCCAAGATCACCGCAGATGGTGACTGCAGCCATGAAATTAAAAGACGTTTACTTCTTGGGAAGAAAGCTATGGTGAACCTAGATAGCTTAATCAAAAGCCGAGACATCACCCTGCCAACAAAGGTTCGCATAGTCAAAGCGATGGTTTTCCCAGTAGCCATGTATGGCTGTGAGAGCTGGACCATAAGAAAGGCAGAGCGTCGAAGAATCGATGCTTTTGAATTGTGGTGTTGGAGAAGACTCTTGAGAGTCCCCTGGACTGCAAAGAGATCCAATCGGTCAATTCTCCAGGAGGTCAAGCCTGATTGCTCCCTGGAAGGACAAATGCTGAAGCTGAAGCTCCAATACTTCGGCCACCTGATGAGAAGAGAGGACTCTTTAGAAAAGACCCTCATGCTGGGAAAGATTGAAGGCAAAAGGAGAAGGGGGCGACAGAGGTTGAGATGGTTAGATAGTGTCACCGAAGCAATGAATATGAAATTGGGCGAACTCAGGAAGCTAGTGGAGGACAGGGAGGCCTGGCGTGCTGTGGTCCACGGGGTCGCGAAGAGTCGGACACGACTTAGCGACTGAACAACAACAACAACAATCCACAGAAACCATTTGATCAATCAATGAGCAAGTAGTTAACCGATGCAATAATTGGTGGGAGGGCTATAGCATGTTCTCCTTTTCCAGCAAAACTTCAAATGGACATTCAATTTGCTACAGACATCACACTGCCTGTCAGTTCGCACCATGGCCACTAAACGAAGCACTGCATGTACAACCTCACAATGTCTTTATGGTTCTGACAGCCTCTCCAGTTGCCTGCAAGGAGACGACTCTGCCAGTCCTTGTCTTGGGCAAGGCAAAGAGAGAATCCCCATCACCACCAACCAGCAGTTCCTTGATTTTTCTTGACAAGAGAAACAAGAAACAAGGAAGTTGGTTCCCAGCTATTTTCCTCCCTTGTTCTTTCTATATTACCTGCAATTAGAAAAAGAATTACAGGGTTCTCCTTTTGTGAAAATGCCTCTCAACTAAAGTCAGCGAGAGACACTTGACATTGTTACTTATCTGCGCAAAGCATTTGTCTACAGTCTGAATGGACACTGAGCAGAATTGTAACACCAACAGCCCAATAATATCCCCTGACCCCAAGGAGACCTCCAGCCTGCTCCTGATGAGTGCTGGATACAGTGTAGGCCAGGGGTCCCAAACTCCTACAAGGGAGTTTGTAAGTAGTGGTGGGGGGGGCAGGGCAAAGGCTGTAATGCGATCCCCAGGAGCACACTGCTGCCCTGGGCGAAAGGGCTTATTTTAGTTACCCCTCACAGCGCGGGCCTCCAGGGGTGTGTGGGGAACCCTGGGGACACCTCTGCAGGCCTTCCTCAGCCTCACAATGTTGTAAAAATGTGATTGCAACCCACTTCCAGGTAGCAATTGCAAAACTGGAAGTGGGTCATGATAACATTTTTAACCCCAGGGCTCCCCACACACACATACACACGGAGGTCAGCGCTGTGAGGGGTACATGTAAAATAAGCCCCTTTGCCAAGGGCAGCAGTGCGATCTTGGGGCTTTGATGCCTTCCCTTCTCCCTGCCCCTTAAATGGGTATTGGTCAGTGCTTCCCAGCACTGGATCGCGACCCACCACTTTGGGAAGCACTGGCGTAGGCCAAATAGCCCCACAGTCCAAACACATGTTAAAACTGGGCTGGGCTGTGCTTATACCAAGTTATTTTCCTACAACATATTTCTGTCACAAAAACATCACCAAACTTCTAAATAAAGACCCAAAACACTTCTAATATTAAACACCGTGAAATAAATGCGAGCTTTCTGGGCCACAAAAAATCTATGCAGACATGGGGAAAATGTGCAAATTCCGTACAGATAGTGGCACCAGTCAGGAATCAAGTTTTTTTTCCTCATTAACTTTGTAATGAAACGACTTTGAATGAAACGAATTTAAGTGAGGACTCACTATTTTGGCTATGTTCAGTTTTATTGGAGTGCATAATCTCTGAAGATATCAGAAGGCCTCTTCCTCAGTGGTCTTGTCATTCAAGAAGAAGCCATTATTCAGTGGCTTCCTCACAGTCAGCTTAGGCAGCTTCATTTAGGCATACATCAGCTTTCCTCAACTGTGAAAACTAGACCTTTCAGCGTGAGTAAGCCTCTGGTTCATATTATTCCTCAGGAAATCAGCTCACTCTTAAGGCATTACAGCTGCAGTTCTCAGAGTAAACCCAGCAGTGTCATCCTACCGGTTCGGTGGGCGGAGTTTCTTCGCTCGCTGGGAGGGTTTCCGTGGTGATCGGCAGCGTGCTCGCTGCCTCCCGTTGCGTAATGGCGAAAGCTGCAGCGGGCGGGCTTTCGCCATTACGCAACGGGAGGCAGCAAGCATGCTGCCGATCACCACGGAAATCCTCCCAGCGAGCGAAGAAACTCTGCCCAGCGAACCGGTAGGATGACACCGCTGAACCCCAATGATTACAATAGGACTGATGGCCCAATCCTAGCTAGGCCTTACACCACTGGAACAAATGTTCTGGCAGCGTAAGGTGTATTCTGGCTGTTGCAAAATGCAAAACACTGATGCATGCAGCCTGGCTGCCATGACAAGTAGTGAGTGGCCGGCTCAGCAAACCAATAGACAATAGATGCCCACCAGCACTGGTAATTTTGCAACACTGCATAGGGGGTGGGAGGGGTGGGGGTTGGCACAACTGGGTGGCAACAGAGGCAGGCAGAGGGCAAACTGGGACCAGCAAAGGGGCTGTGCATGCCAAACAGTGCATGCCAAAACCTCACGGTTCTCTGGACCTTCGTCCCATGGCCCAGGTCAACACAGACCTGCGCAGGTCTGAGTAGACCTCTTGGGCTGTCACTGGCTTACCCTAGGCCAGGGGAACAAATGTGCTCTTACCCCAAGAAAGCTGCAGCAGGCAGAAACTCTCCTGCGCAATGCAGCAGGCACGACATCTGCGCTGCTACATCGCTGTGCAGGGAATTACATCTGAGTAGACATGCCTAGAATTTCACTGTGACCTGTCCAAGGCCTTTCAAGCACCAAAGTAACACTCATCAAAAGAATTTTTCTGTGATGGGCTAATAAGGATGAGAAAGTCAGGAAACAGGAAACTGAAGCTGATGCTCTGCTCCTGCAATTTTCTAACGTTCATTAAATATTTTGGAACTCAAATGTCATCCATTTTAATGTGGTAATACGTCGTGATAATTTTGCCTGTGATATTCAGATGGAAATAATTCACAAGGCTCCAGAAGGGGAAGCAAGGCAAAGAGGTGTCCCTGAGGTCTCACGTCCACATATTCACCCCATATCTTATGCTTACAACCATGATGCCTATGGCCAGACTTCCTTGTCAGGAAAAGGGAAAAAAGGCGGGAAGGTTGTCTAACAACCAGAACTGGTTTCTTATTTTCTGATTAGGAAGCTAAAGAAGGCTGTTCTCCACCCACCAGCCAACTGATCACTGCAGAACTTTGACAAGCCCAATTTCCTGCCTCTTCCTGTGGTCCCCCTCCCCAATGACTCATAGACGAGGAGTAAGCTTACTGCAGCCTCGGCTCTTTCCTATAGTCTTTGCTCTGCAAATCTTAAAGCAACCAGCAATCTCCATTTCTTTTTCCTGTAAAAGCAATTAATTTTCCAGAATAACAGTTTTTTTTTTGAGCTGCCATCTTGAGCTCTGCAACATCTTGCAAGCCAAAACAAATTCAATTTCACTGATTAAACAGAGTGTGCCACTCAGACAGCAAAAGCATACTACGTTTCATTGCTTATGTTCTTTTTTTTTTTTTTAATGTATCTGCAGTAGTTTTCTAACCTGCTCAGTGCAAGAGACAGACAAGCTTCTGGTGTACATGCTGAATGGCATGTCAAGAAAGCAATTGCTGGGAAACACGAGAAACAAATTTTAAAAATGTACACTTTATTTGCTGCCTGCTATCTGGATTTTAGTCAGCTGGAGCAACAGTTCAACAGATGCAGTGGCAAACCTGAAGCTCAGCAGCACACTGGAGAATGGGCAGTCATCCTGTCATGTGTGACACCTTAAGATCATTTGGTGGCTCCTGTTTAAGGGCAGCCCAGTCCTATAGTGCCTTGGCCCCACAGGCGCGGTGGTAGCCAAACGGCTACCTCTGCATCCTAAAGGTGCCATGGCAGCCATAGGAGGCACTTCGGGGGAAGGGAACATTAAACCCCTTCCCCCCCGAATAAAGGCACAGGCCCGCCAAAGGAGCTCCTCAATTCTGTGCCAGATGTTTCGCTGGTGCAGACTTGAGGGCTTCCATGTTGGGCTGCAAAGAGGATCCAGCGGTAGAGGCCACTGCTGGTCCCACCCCCGCTCCACATTTTGCCATGCCCAGATCCACCCTCCCCACCTGCCTGGGAAGAGAATGCCTCCAGTGGTGGTGTCAGCACCAGCTGACTCCGCATGGCCTCCTCTGAGCGCTGGGGTCCAGCACTGGGCCGGTGCTGGTGGTAAGACCTTACCAGCAGCAGTGGAAGTTACTTACAGCACTTTTGCAACACCAGCACTGGCAGGAAGCCCTTACTGCTAGCACTGGCCCATTTAAGATTGGGACCTTAATATCGTATGACAATTTGCAACAGCCTCTGCCAAAGGCCCATGTACAGAGGCCCATGTTTCCTACAGTTTCACCAGCCACTGGGAAGCCCCCCAGAAGGAGTGAAAGGCATACTCCTTTCCTGCCATTGCTGCTTTGCAACCAGTATTCAGAGGCACACCCTGTCTGAACCTGGAGGCAACATGTAGCAATTAGACCTAGTAGCCATTGATAGACTTGACCACCATGAATTTATCTAATCTCCTTTTACCTAAACAAACCCTGCCCCATCTTAAATGAAAGAGATGTATATTCTGAGGATCTTGACTTTAAAAGTTTCAAGTCCGGAAGAGATCAGTTTGAAAAAAAAACAAGGGAAGGTTCCCATATTTACCTTGTGGTTTTCTTTTCTTTTTTAAAAAAAATGTGGTGTGATGGTTAAAGAGTTGGATGCAGGAAACCTGGTTCAAATACATGCTCAACCACCCAGCGAACAGGGCAGCCTTTGGCAAGTCACTCTTTCTTAGCCTAATCTATTAGCGTTTCAGAGCATTTCAATTTTTGCAAAGCTGTATTGTTCAGATCAATTTAGCAGTATTGAGGAAAGAACAGAATTGGGAGTTGTATTTTCCTTGGATGATGCTTACACTGAATACCGTCCTTGTACCAATCTTTGTACTACTGAGTCCAGTTTTCATCAAAGTGCTGTTGCCTGTTATCATTTCCTGGTTCTCAATCTGCAGAAAGCAAAAGCTACATGGCCACACCATGCACTTTGATACTCAGGCAGAAACTGCCAAAAATTACTTATGTGTGGCAGTGCTCTGTGCAGCATACAAAATATCTGAATGCCACTTTCTAGATAGTGTGACAGAACTTGGTAGCAAATCCTCACAGCAACAACAAAGTTCCTGGAGACTGCTGGTGCTAGTATAGAGAATCTCCACATGATCAGGCTGACTAGTATAGAACACACATGCCAATCATTATGTACAGCCACATGTTTATTGGAAAGCAATCATTGGTGGACTCCATGGGGGAACTACATTGTCTGACTTGTCCCTCACTTTTATACTGAATCTGATACCACTAAAAGCAATTTCAGTTAGTGAACAATTGAAGCATGTTAAAATTCAAACAAGGGTCCAGTCAAAGCAATCACAACTAAAAGTGAAAATTAACAAGTACAGCATTACGCTGAATATGAACTACAGATCATCTGTTTGCTGATGCCTCTTCCTCTTTTAAGCCACCGCCCTTCAGAGACAACTTATAACAGTCGTAGCCAAATCCCAGGGGCCACATAGCTCTGGAAATTAGTTCCCCCCAAAATAATAATTTAAGGTATTTCACTACCTTACTTTTCAATTCCAAGTCAAGAATATCATTTATTTTCACAGAACACTCCATCTGCCGGAAATAAACTCCCTTTAAAATAACCTAAGATGGAATGTGTTTATCTCAGTACACATTTTCTCTTACCAATTTTCTACACGGATAGGATTCGTTATGGCTCAAATATTTCACAAGGCAATTTGGTTTCTATCTAAGCTGGATCCAACTTAGTACCAATTCACCCGAGTTACATCACAATGTCTCACTGACTGACAGCCAATTTCCTGAAAGTTCCATAGGAAAGCACTGTTTTTTGACAGACGTTCTCTCAGAAGTATACAAGTTCTATGATGTTTCATTTATTATGAACGTTTCACATGTGCATATAATCACTTGATGTTGTTACTGACTGATCAGCCTGTTTTCTGTTCATCTTGAGTGCATATGTAACACATTCAGTGCGAGACTGTGAAAATTGTGAGCCCAGTTGGATTTCTCAGGTGGGCAATTACTACTAGAAAGCGCAATTAGATATTACTTCTCTGTTTACCTAGATCAAATAAATTAGCACTGTCCCAGATAATCTCTCATTTCATTATCCGCCTAGAAGGTAGCACATCAGATACAACAGAACAATCATTACAAGATTGAATGGTGAGAGTGGCTTGCACAAGTGGAACACACACATCTTTTGTTGGCCTTCACTATGCTTGGCCTCATTTGCCCACACCATTCTTTAGAGCACAATCCTAACCTGGGGTTAGGTCAGCAAAGTTTGGCCAGCACAAGGGACACCGTAAAGTATATTTGGACTACTCTTGGAATCAGAGAGGCCAGCACACAGATGTGCACCATCCTCCTTGACTTCGAGAGTGGTCCAAATGTGCTTTACGGTGTCCCTTGTATCGGCCAAACTTTGCTGGCCTAACTGTGCCGGCCTAACTCCAGGTTAGGAAGGTGCTCTTAATTTCATTGGCTGAGATGAGTATTTTGTTTACATTCATTTGTGACATCAAGTCATCATGGCATCAACAAAATCATATGAGTTGCCACAACAAATTGAAATAAATGGCAAGCAAGTTGATTGAAAGAGAGTGAGGGCAAAAAAAGAAAACAATACTCAGTGGAACAAACATACTTACAACAGGTCTCTTAGAAAAGAACAAGGGGGGCTTTTCTACAGAGAAGCAAGGATGAAATGAGGAAAGGAATTATCTCAGTCCTCAAATAAATGTGTATTCTCTCAATAATACCACCATAAAGTACCATAATGCTACCATATGGTAGTGGTCTGCTTTGCCAAAGTTAATGGGTATGTGAAGCCACTAAATTAACTTGATGGGTCCTGGGGAACAGGCCATAGAATTCATATGAGAAGATGACAGTACAATGAAAATTCTGGCAAACACTGCAATAATTGACTGCTGTATCAGAATGCATAAAAACTCATAGAGATGGTTGTTCATTTGCTTTATAGAAGCCATAAAAGCATTCCACTACTTAAAATGTAACGGAATGAATGCATTTCTTTGTGTAAAAGCAGAACAGACTGCAGTAAAAGTGGCACCAGAACTTCAATATTTGGATATAAAAGCTTCAGCTTCCCCTTGAGTCAAACTTAACTTCAACAAGGACAGTTATTTATTTATTACAGATGACATAAAACACACATGCACCATGATTCCCAGATTTAACCACAGAAGAAGAACACTTTATGCTATAGTTAACTTTAATCAAGTGAGCAGTTAACGGCTATGAAGAAAACCACAGTAGCCACCATGAAACAGAGTACAATCACACAACCATTTGCTGCAGGAGTGGATAGGCTCCTACAAACTCACCCTGCTGTGGTTATGACTTCTCAGCGAAGTGCTTAGTTGTACCTCTGGTCAAGTATTACCAGCAGGGGTGCTGCTTGACAATTTGTCTATGAAGCGGGAAGCTCACCCCAAGAATGACATTTCTCATGGCAAACATACCTTCAGAATGGGCCCAGCCATATCTTTATGTCCTCAGGTTATAGTTCTGAGGTTACCTAAGTGTGGGAGCCATTGTAAAATGTATTCTGCCATCATTCACATGGGCAAATATGCACAGAAACAATGTTCCGCTCTCACCACACCACATTGCTCCTGAAACCTACAGCAATACGCATAGCATGGTCACCTACATTCTTTGGGCTTAAAAAAAAATTGTTGTACTTCAGTTTTCCCCAAAATGAAACAAGGCAACTGCCACAGTCTCCTTTTCTCACTTATGAGGAATTTGAAAGGACACATGGGTTACCAACACACAGAGAGAGAGAGAGATACAGACACAAACACACACGCACAGCTGGAAGAGACCAAAATGCCATCTGCTTCCTCTCTCAGCCCCAAGAGAGGCAATCTTAACCTGGAGGAATCCTAACTACAAGTCCCTTGCGCTGGCCTAGCAGTGTCACAAATATGCAATAAAGAGCATTTGGACCACACTCGGAGACAGGGACGATATGTGCCGGCCTCCCTGACTCCAAGAGAGGTGCAAACGTGCTTTACGGTGTGTTTGTGACACTCCTAGGCCGGCACAAGGGACTTGTACTGCCTAACTCCAGGTTAGGATTGCGCCCTCAGCCAGATTCCCCGCTCTATCCACACACAGACCAACTGAAGCAATCCAGTTCACACTGTGCCACAGGCAGAGATAGCTACACCTCACAAGGGAGCCTGCACATCAAATACTGTAAGTCCAATTAAGGTCTGAGGAACCTTCACTGCAGAAGGGAACTTCATTTTGGCTGTGCCATTCACAATGTACATAGCAAAATATGTAACTCTTGCTTATTTGATAGGTTTGTCATTAAACCCTCAGTCCTCAATAACAATTTAGAACTCACGCACCTGAGGAAATCATTCTGCACCAGGCCCTTCAGAAGTATAACAGAAACAGCCTAACCACTTGATTATCAGATACTTCTTCAGGCCAGTTACAAATGGCAAGGAATTCACAAGTCTAGACAGAGCTATTATTGGATTATTTCAGTGTTCATCCTTCTCCTTCGCTTGTTCTGTTTGTTCCACTTTAAGTATGGAACCACAGACGGATCTGTCAGGAAAGAAGTGCTATCATAGGAGAATAAATGCTTAAAAATGGTTTTACCTGAAGGCCTTCTATGGCTAATCGAAGCATACTGGGAGTCAGTTTAGAAGCCTGCTTGAAAGTGAAGTTGCTCCAGTCTATAATCAAAACAAATCCATTTACTTGAAGTTCAGGATCCTCAATCATGGCTTCTAATGAAAGAAGTATGGCACGCAAAATATCCACCAGTGTGTATCTGTCAATAGTTAGGAGAGAGTTAGATAACTGACAACGTTCAGGTGCTAGAAGAAACCATATTATTTTGTAATCATTTTCCCATTTATTAAAAGTGCATCCTATAACAGTATCGTGTCCGCTGGTAGTTCATAATATATACTGGCTATCTGAATATACTGATGAAAATGTTAATTCCCCAAAAAGTATTCCACTGCATCACTGAACTAGATGGACTGATGAAACTTTAGAACTGAGTGGACGGCTACTTCATTTATTTTCCAAGTTGGACGCTTTTTTCGATTTGTTTTTGATGAACAGATTCAAGGATTCGCCATGAATTGCGATTGGCCAGGCCAATAGTGGATTGAATCTTGTCCTCCAGAAGTGACCAACGATATACTCAGTGGTTTGGTGACTCAGGCCACAAGCCTAATTGGAGGTTAGGCTGGAGCATGACCCATGTGCCAGCCTTTTAGTGTCACAAATGTGACAGAAAGCACATTTGCGCCACCTTTTTGCAGGATAGGCTGGCGCAAGAACTCACACTGGACTGCCAGCGCTGTGACCCAGTGCCAGGTAAGGCCAGTGTCCGGAAGCTGGAGCAGGGGCTGGGGGATTGGAGAGGGCAGGGGGAGATAGATTGGGGCAGGGGGTGGAACCCCAATCAGCCCCGATTTGCGCCACTTGGATTTACTCTAGCAATTCCGCGGGCGCAGATAGATAGATAGATAGATAGATAGATAGATAGATAGATAGATAGATAGATAGATAGATAGATAATATTTATTGGCCAAGTATGAATACCATACTTGGAATTTGGTATCGGCTAAATGGCTATATACATACAACACTAACTCATAAACAATAGACAATAAATACAACAGAAGAACAAATAAGGGCATTCAATACAAATTAGAACCCAGCCTCAATATTTACTCAGGAGTCACCTCAGCATAATTATACATTCAGCAATTTAATGGCACAAGGGGAAAAAAACTGTCCTTGTGCCTAGATGTCTTAGTGAACAGAGTCCTATGTCGGCATCCAGAAGGAAGAAGATCAAACAAGTTGTGTCCAGGATGTAGAGGATCTGCAGCAATACTCTGCTCTCTTCTTTACCCGAGCAGTATATAACCCGAGCAGATCTGACTAGTCCCACTGCAGGGTTGCTGCTTGCCACCAGTTAAGGGGACTAACTTCCCCTTACCATGCGCCAAGCAGCAGCTGGCCCCAAACCCGCACTGAATACAGCACAGGCCAGTTGGCTTGCCTATGCCAGCACAGGTTAGGAATGGGCTGCCCATCCTTATTATACTGCTCAATGTAAGAATTCTAATAATTTGAACTATTCTGTGAGTTACTGAGGCCCCCACCATGGACAAAAAAAAAAGGTTTCTTTCTTGAAGAACGGCCAAGATTTCTCTGCAGTGCAAAAAGTCTACTCCTCCACACCTCTCCAGGACTGAGTTACCATGAAATGGTTTTCATTATAGTCAGCTTTCAAAAGAGAATAGCAACATTGGCTGCAGTCCTGCTCACAGTTAAGCAGCTTAAATCCCACTGAAGTCAACAGGGTTCAGGATCCAAACTGTTTTCAGGACTGCAGTCATTATCTGTAAAAAGGATAGGCAATTAGAAGACGCTTTCACCCAGAAAGACCTATTAAAAGTATTTAATTATAGCGAGTAATGGGCAATGTCGGTGGGGCTCCTTGCTTTTCTTAAGTGGCCTTCTTCCGGGATTAGCTAACATTAGAAAAGCAAACTTAATTTCACAAAGTGACAAAAAGAAAAGCGAATCCACTAGAGGCCACATTTAAAACTGCATTAAAAAAAATTTTTTTGTTCAATGCTGAGGTATCAGAACCTTTAGCCCCATGTGAGAGTTGAAATTGTAGGTATCACGAATTGTAAGCCTTTGTTTTCACAGTGTCGGCCTCAAAGCTCTGTCAAATGAATTAGGATGAAAGAATCTGCCTCACAGTCTTCACACAGCAAGGAAGTATTTGCATAAAAGCTCATCTCAAATTCACTCTAGACCTGCAGTATCCAATGCTTCATCTCCTCATTATTATTCATGTTGGCAGCACAGCAGGGGGGACAAATGTAAACCTGACGTTCCTTCACCGGCTTGTGACAGACTTCATTAATTCATCCTATTGAGCGATAAACTACAACGCATGTCCTATTATGAATTAAGAGTTTTAGGAAATGTAGGCTGAAAATTTGCGCAAACTTGAAATCTGCCCAAATTGCACAATATGAATTTAGAAGAGTCCCATGTTTAACTTTCAAAATTTGACTCACAAGGAAACATATTTCTTGGAAGGTAGTGTTATCAAATCTGAAAATTCAGGGATTTCTTATACCTTCCCCCTCCTTACATCCAATAGCAGTCCTAACGGAGATTGTTGCAGGGGAAAAACCCATGAATTAGGATTATATACATTCAACTTTTTGCAAGTAAATCTGGGCTATTCTACAAAGTTAGTTTCAAAACTATACACAACTTGCTGAACCTGTGCTGGTTTTCTGATCAGCACACATAGTTTTCTGACCTTAGACACATCTAAGGGCGCAGTCCTAAACTGGAGTTAGGCCGGCAAAGTTTGGCTGGCACAAGGGACCATAAAGCACCAGTGGACGACTCTCGTAGTCAAGGGTGGTGGTGCACGTTTGTGCGGTGGCCTCTCTGACTCAAACATACTTTACGGTGTCCCGTTATGAGTGGTTCAAACATACTTTAGGGTGTCCCTTCTGCCAGCCAAAGTATTCTGGCCTAACTGTGCCAGCTTAACTCCAGGTTAGGATTGTGCCCTGAGCTATCCAGAGTGGTCACTGGGCTAGTGAAACTGCCACTGTGCCTGTTGAGGGTGTCACAAATGTTAAGCACTTCGAGGCACACAGAGAGTAGGTTGCCACTCTCTCTATCTCTCTCAGAGCGCAATCCTACCTCATGCCGGCCTAGTAAGACCGACATAGAAGATCCATATCCACAGGCCCATTCGGAGGCAGCAGCAGCAACATGCAGGAAAAGGGGAGGTTTTCCCCTTGCACCCGCGTAAACCCCAGTCACCCCTATGGGCCTGCTTGGATCTGCACCGGCAAAATGGCAGGTGCAGAGGACCGTGCATGGGAGCACCCCGAATTGGGGCCGCCATGGCACTATGGCCGTCCTGTGTCCTGCAGCACGCTGCACCACCCAGTTACGCCTCCGGAACGTCCTCGCAGAGGCCCTGTGCCAAGCGACGCCGGTGCTCAACTGATGCACGGCCGGCACTGCCGACGGTCATGGCGCCCCCGAGTGTTGGTGCTGCTGCTTGCACCACCCGAGCGCCATAGCACCGATACGGACACGCTTTATGGCAGGTTCACGACAGCATTCGGCCGGCGCTAAGGGGGGTATAGGATTGCGCTGTCTGAGTCCTCTCTCAGGGAGAATGGTGCATGTCTGTGTGCTGGCTTCTCTGACTCAGAGCGCAATCCTACCTTATGCTGGCCTAGTAAGGCTGACATAGCAGGACCATATCCAAAGGCCCATTCGGCGGCGTCAGCAGCAATGTGCAGGACAAGGGGAGGTTTTCCCTTGCACCCGTGTAAGCGCCAGTCACCCCTATGGGGCTGCTCGGATATGCACTGGTAAAATAGCAGGTGCAGAGGAGTGGCCCGAATTGGGGACACCATGGTCGGGAACCGGCGTTAGGATATGGCACTACGGCCATCCTGCGTCACAACTGCGTCATAACCGCTGTCTCCGCCTGCTGAGCCGCCCAGATACACCCCCAGAACGCCTCTGGAATGCCCTCACGGAGGCCCTGCACTGACCGAGCAATGCCAGCGCTCAAATGCTGCACGGCTGGCGCTGCCGATGGTCGCAGCAGCGCCCGAGCATTGGCACTGCCGCTTGCGCCAGCCAAGCACCATAGCGGAAGCGCTTTACGGCACATTTGCAACAGCATTCAGCTGGTGCAAGAGTGCAGCGCCAGCGCTAAGGGGGGTATAGGATTGCGCTGTCAGCAGTGGTGTTATTCTGCTGGAACGCTGGGCAGGACATCCGGGTGATCAACAGCCCGCCGTCGCGTTCCACAGCGTTACGCCATTTGCGTAACCAATTACGCTGCTTGCGTACGTTACGCAGGCTGTCAATCACTCGGACGTCCCGCCCAGCATTCCGGCAGAATAACACCACTGGCTGTCAGAGAGTGGTCAAAACATACTTTATGGTGTCCCTTGCGCCAGCCAAACTTTACTGGCCTAACTGTGCCAGCCTAACTCCAGGTTAGGATTGTGCCATCAAAGATACGGCTGTGAGGCTGCTCATTCTAACTAATACCATTTTCACAGTGGGGCACTTGGACCCTTTTTCATTAGGTTCTCTGGGTGCATTCTTCTGTAATTTCTCAATGACTTTTCAAATGGCTCAAGGTAAGCACTATACTCATGTATTGCTTACAGAAGAGCTTCTCAATATGAGGCCCACAGAGACAACTGTGACGGCAACATCCATTAGATGTAATAGTGAAAGCCACAGGAACTTCTTCCTTCACTACTAATGCTACAAGTAATGGCATTTACTCAGAGGCAGATCTAAGGGAGGGCAAAGCTCTAAGTTTTGCAAGAAGCCTTACCTTGCAGTGGAAAGCACTCCTCTCCTGCACCGTTCTAGCCAATTCTCACAGGGAAAAGCAACATCTTGGCATTGCTTACTGGCTACAGTAGCAAGGGAGAGGAGGGATTTACATGACAGGGTAAGGCTTCTTGCAACACTTAGAGCTTTGCCCTCCCTTAGATCTGCCTCTGCATTTACTCCCCACCCCCACGTTCTCTTACAGAAAAGGCAGAAGATATTCAGGGCTAAAAAGGTGTAAGAATGATTGCCATTTATTAACATGCAGCTGAGTTGAATTAACACACCAAGAAATTAGACTTGGTTTTATATCCAGTTGATTTCAGTCAAATGGGAGTTTTTGTACAATTTCTCATGGGTCACATTTACATACCCAGTGGTGTGTAGCTGATTTCTAAAGATGATTAACTTAACTGTGCTTAATTCCTTCTTTTAATGCATGTTGTTAGAAAACCTCTGTTTAGCCCATTTCTGAAATGTCCCATGCCTTAAGAAAACTGAAACAATTTCAACTGGAAGGGAAGTGATTATAGTGCATGGAGTCAATAAGAAAAAATCATCCATCTTGGTTCCAAGTCTCAAGACAAATTAAAACAGAAATTCATACACTGAGGGCACAATTCTAACCTGGAGTTAAGCTGACACAGTTAGGCCAGCAAAGTTTGGCCTACACAAGGGACACGGTAAAGTATGTTTAGACCAGTCTTGGAGTCAGAGAGGCCAGCACACAGTCATGCGCCATGCTCCCTGACTCAGAGAGTGGTCCAAATGCACTTTATGGTGGCCCTGGTGCCAGTCAAACTTTGCTGGCCTAACTGTGCCAGCCTAACTCCAGGTTAGGATTGTGCTCTCAATTACTTTACACTGGTGTAGTGTGGGCTACATCCGTGTGAATCAGTGGTCTTCAAACTGGAGACCACTGCACTGTCAAAAAGCGTCCCCAGTGCAACCGCCTTCTGCCATTCTGCTGGGGACGATAGCGAAGACCCTGGCTACAGCCCCCAAGGGTCTTCACGGCAAGCTGCTTCCAGGGTCTGACACCCCAGCATGCCTCGTGCATAGAGTTCTGAGCAGAAGCTATCGTCCCCAGCTGAACAGCAGAAGTCATTCACACAACGACAGGGTTGACACCAGATCCGGCCCACAGGCATAAATGTAAATGTTGTACTTCTACCTGCATAACATTTCTTGTTAAGAAGACTGAGAGCTTCATCCTACCCAACTTTCCAGTGCTAATTTGGCTGTGCCAATGGGGCTTGTGCTGCATCCTGCAGTGGGGAGCAGCTGCGGGGGCCTCCTCAAGATAAGGAGACATTTGCTCCCTTACCGTGGGGCTACATTGCAGCTGCATCGGTGCTGGAATGTTAGATAGGAGTGGGCCCTGACTGCTTTCCCACCCTTATGTCCTTTGTCCTTTATTCATGCCTGTTGTTTTTTCCTCCTCCAAACTTTTAAAGAGACAATGCTGGATATTTACATTTTGCCGTTGCCATGCTTATGTGCTCTTCCTTCTCCTCCCTCAACTCTCTGCACTCTTAAAAAGACATCAGTCTTCACAGTAGTACAATACTGTATTGTCAATTTTGGCATTTGTTGTGTTTTTCAATAGTGGGTCATCACTAAGGGTGCAATCTTAACCAACTTTCCAGTGCCCAGGGTAAGAGCAATGCAGCTCTGAAGTAAGAGAACAGTTCCCTTACCCTGAGGTGGCCTCTGTGACTGCCCCTCCCCCCCTTCAACTGCAGGATGGAGCACATGCCCCATTGGCACAGTTACGTCAGTGCTGGAAAGCTGGTTAGGATTGCACCCTAATTGGTATATCAGAGAGAATGTTTTCAGTGCAATCCTATGCACGTCTACTTCTAAGCCCCAAAGTAAGCCCCACTGAGTTCAACAGAACTTATTCCCAAGTTAACCTGTATAGATTGCAACCTTTGCATCTTGCCCTCCCTGGGTATTTGGATTTGCTGCACTGCCACTATCTTAGCTGCTAAATTCTTTACAACCCTTGATTTAGGGTTTCTCGGCAGAAGATTTAGCCGAGAGGGTTAATGCCTCCGTTTGCCCAAAGATAACAACTGAAGATCTCAAGGTCGTGAGCTCGAGACTCCCGGAAGTCTGTGTGAGCGGCAGACCTTGCAAACTGCGGCTGATTAAAAGCTGAGTTTCAGCTGCCTCGTGGGAGGAGGAGTGTGCTGAGAGTCAGCTGTGTCTCTGGTGAGAGCAGGGAAGCCTCATCAGCCAGCAGATGACAGACGGGTGGCTAAAGTAAGAAGGCTAAATCCAGAAAGAAAGATCTGTTTGAGTGTGGTTCTTGAAAGATAGAACATTCTGTAAATTGTAAAAACCTTCGGGTTTGTGAAAAAGTCTGCCTATGTAAACCGCCTTGAGTTGTAATCATTAGAGAAATCTAGTGACCTTAAGAAAGGCGGTATATAAATACATGTATTATTATTATTATTATTATTATTATTTCTTATGGTTGAAAATTCCCCTTTACAAGTCATTTCACTGTAAGTTTCAGTTTTCCAGTTCCCAATCCTAATATACAGTATAAAGGGGACTCTCTGTATTCTGGGACCCCTGGATACTGTAGCACAGGATCCACAACTCTGAGAATCTCATTTTTTAAAAATTATTGTCTTCCTGTTTGATTGGAGATATAGTGGCTGACGATATTCTGAAAAGATGGGCTGATGGCTTTTCCCTATACAGTGTGTTTCCTCTTCTGATTTGGAGTATCCTGTTGGGCCACATGTTTTACTCTGCTTACTGCCTATATTAGGTGGATGCATTTGTGGAGATTGATGCATGGAAGGTCTGGAAGACCAAGGCTGAGCATCAGGTGAATATGGTCTATCCTGTACCATACTTCAATCCACGTGTATCTATATACCCTACCCTATTCTGTTCATTTCATGTAGCTGGCAGATTACGCTGCTGTCCATGTGATTGCGTGAAAACACAATAATTGCAACAGCAATGTGTCATTGCCATTATAGACTAGAACAGTTCCTCTTCTAGAGCTTCCCTAAGTATGCTGAAAAACAATGGGCAGCCCAATCCTATCCTGCAGTGGAACAGGCAGGCCAGCTATCCTATGCTGGATACAGCTCAGGGTTGGAAGAAGCTGGAGTACAACTTGAAATAAAGAGACTTCTGTCTCCTCACCCTTAGTAATGCCCCAGCCACTGCAATGGGGGTACTCGGATCTGCACCAGTAAAATCACTGGCGCAGATCTGAGCAGGCCAGTATAATGCTGGGCTGCTCGGGAGGGGGGTTAGGATCTGGCCAAAGTGCTGAAGGTCAGTCCTGCCCCACCCCCTGGCTCAGTCTGCCCACTAGCCTTACATAAGTAGGGGCCTTAACGTCAGCCCAGCATAGGATTGCGCTGAAAGAGTCCTGTGACACCTTAAAGACTAACAAATAAATTGATTAGTACGTAAGGTGCCACAGGACTCCTGTTTTTTCTAACTACAGACGAACTAGTTCCTGTTGATGACTTTTCATTGTGGCATTGTGTTTTATGCACATATATATCTGCTTTATAACGAATCTGACTACTGGTCCATCTAACCCACTGCTATCTATTCCAATAAGCTGCAGGTACTTTCTTTATCTCTGCATGTTAGGGATGCAGGGAGAAGAGAAGCAACATCTGTTGACCACCTGTAGCAGAAACCGATGGGAGTTATTTCCATCTTATTTACAATCAGATGTATTTTCTCCCAATCAAATCAGAAGATAAACGCTTAGTGCATGTGACATATTTTGCAATAAGTTTTTTATTTTGCTTCACACACCCAATTCCTAACTGGTTTGATACTAATGGGAGTTATGTGAGGGTGACAAACTGAGGGTGCTAGCACTAAATCTTATGTACCAGGGCTCTCTTACTCATTTGAGACTTTCTTACTATAATTATGAACCTGCTGACAATTACACAGATATCATAAATGGACACAGAAATCACTATTGCCTTAAACATGAAATGATGGTAAAAGTTTATTAATGGAGCACCAACATTTAGGGTGCAATCCTAACCTGGAATTAGGCCAGCAGAGTTAGGCCAGCCAAGTTTGGCCGGCACAAGGGCCAGCACACAACGTGCGCCATTCTCCCTGCCTCGGAGAGTGGTCCAAACATGCTTTACAGTGGCCCTGGTGCCAGCCAAACTATGCTGGCTTAACAGTGCTGGCCTAACTCCAGGTTAGGATTGCACCCTTAACATTTTCCGTTTCAGCAGGAAAAAAAGAAGAGGCAGCTGTTACTGAGCAATTGACCAAACCTTGGTAAAAGCTCTGAACGCACACCTGAATTGAGGTAAAGAAACAAGTCTTCTGCTTCTTTGAGGACGCACCCCCAGTGGTGTTTCTAGAGGAGGGCAAAACACTAAGTTTTGCAGGAGCCTCAGTCCAGTGTAACACGGCCCCTCCCCTTGCCTCCAGAGCCACTAACAGCTCAGAAACTTAGCATTTTGCCCCCCATTCTTACTCCACTGGTGCACCTACCTGCCAATCCTGAAGAGAATTGGGTGGGGCTCTGTAATGCATACTATACATTACAGTGATGTCCACTAGGCAGGTAACTTTCTGTCTCCACACATGCATAAGATAAAGGACCACCTTGGGCCGCATCTCCGCTTTTTTCCAGCATGTGTTTTAGTGACTAAAAACATGGGAGGGGGGCCCTAAATAGTCTGTTTCTTGCTATGATATAATTTTATGATTGCTCTGCCTTTGCTATTGTTTATGATTTTCTGCGTTTCTCATATTGGCAAAGGCTGGAAAAATATTGAACTTTAAACATATACAGTGCATGCATTGACAGGACGAGGGTTCAGCCTGTTAAGTGGACATTTCAATGAACCTGAATCAAACTGCACAGAACTGATTTGTAAAGTCACTAACGTTTTGTCACATTATTTAATCAACCTTCATGCACCACTTTTATTAGCGTGATCGCACCGTTTTCCACTGGACTAAACTGGCAGAATTGAGAGGTTCAAACCAAACATTTCCTGTGTGTTGTCTTTTCTGCTCTGTTATGATTGGCTCCTGTGTTGCCATTGTAAAATCTGAAGTTTTCCATCCTGTGTGTACTTCCCATAGCAGCCTCAATGGGACGTTAACTTAAAAAGTATTTGTTTATTATCAGGGCTACCTGTGTGATGTGGAATCTTAGGCTTTGCTGATACAACATAGGAGATGACCAAAGGGCACTGACAACCACCTGGCAGATGTAATACCTGAAGAAGGACCAAAATTATGGAGTAGTTTATGGATCAAATCCATGGAATGTCAATCTCTAGAGACCCGAAGAAGCTACTTTAACTCACTACATGATTTTGAGTAACCCACCACACTGTGGACCCGTTGCTCTTCCTTTGAGCATTTGGACTTAAATAAGAAAGAAACAGCATCCTATAGTCTTCATAAACCAAGTAGCCCTTATTTCAGCCTACTATACCTAGGACTAATAAACGCTTTAAGGATATCAACACTTCATTGGTGC
This sequence comes from Lerista edwardsae, assembly GCA_029204185.1. Lineage (NCBI taxonomy): Eukaryota > Metazoa > Chordata > Lepidosauria > Squamata > Scincidae > Lerista > Lerista edwardsae. Next base: position 1,786,530 of record JAJKFI010000115.1, read on the forward strand.
AAGCAATGTCATCACTGCAACACTGAACCTACAGCTTTTCTATTTCACAGAAATACACTTCCTCAATATGAAAACCCTGGCATATGATAAGAAAACTCTTCCCAAATCTTCTATGTGAAGAAAGCATGTGATACACCTTGAAGTTTTAGGCTGCTGAGGAAAGCGAGAAAACAGCAATCGGTAGGGAGGGATAGGAATCAGTGACATGCAAATCGGTTGCAAACAAATCTGCATTAGCAGACATCACCATCACAACCTATTTGTGGCCCAATGATTGCTTAAGAACAGGTACACAAAATTGCACAGGATAAACATGTCAGAACAAATGGACAACACTTTGATCCTTTCCAGCTATCATTGTCCTGGCCCCAAGGAAAAAAATGAAATCCTAAGCTGTCCAGCTCCCGTAGGAGCAATGGTACCAAAACGGCTACCACTGCATGCAATGGTAGCTGTGGTAGCCATTGGAGATTCCTCGGGGGAAGTTCCCTTCCTCCAGGTAAGGGTGCTGGCCCCGCAATAGGCCTCCTCAAGTTTGCACTGGCTATTTTGCTGGTGCAGACTTGAGAAACACTGTGTTGGGTCACATGACCCAACATGGAGGATAGGATACAATGTTGAAGGCCACTGCCAGGCCCAATCCACTCCTCCCCCCCATCCAGTTCCATCCTCCTCACACCCTCCTATGCCCCAAAAGAGCACACCAGTGGCAGTAACACCACCGGGCAACTCCGCACCAGATTCTCCTTGCGATGGGGCTGAGCACCTACTGATACTGGCCCAAACTGTGGGCACTAAAAGTGTCTTATGACACTTTTGTGGCACCAGAGCTGGTGGTACCACCACGGGGGTTAGGATTGGGACCCAAGATACATCACCCACTAATAACTGAAGAGAACGTCTGAAATGGTTTTGCCCAAGAACCAAAAATTGAATGGTCTGCATCACTTTTCCGTTCAGTCTTCCCCATTATTGTATAATCCAATCAGTACAGGTACAAGTTTGAATCTCTGTATATTAATTCTACCCATCACAGAGTTTTCATTTTTGGAAGAAAAAAAAACTTGAAGGGCATCTGTCTAACCCAGAGACCTTCAACCTTTTTCATCTCATGGCATACTGGCAAGTTGCTAAAATTGTCAAGGCGCTCTATCAGCTTTTTTGCCAATTGACAAGGCACTAGGCTGTGGATGGGTGGCTCACCCCACAATGGCACTACTAATAAATTACCCTTCCCTCATATTCTCATGGCTCACCTGTAAACCATTCATGGCACACCAATGTGCCGCCTCACAGTGGTTGAAAATGGTTGGTCTAAGCCCTTCTGTTTGTCCTGTCATTAGATGGGACACCTGGATCAGACTGGATTGGGTCAATAAAAATAGAAGTAGCCACAAACTGCAGGAGGTAGTTTATGCCAGGCATCAGCTGGTAGGAAATGGAATTAGCATTGAATTTTGAATGCTAACGGAATTAGCATTGAAGCGGGGATGCAACACCCCCTTCGAAAAAACCCATCAAGTTCAAATGGGATTTCCGTCCATGGTTATAATGCAAAATATCTGGTCTGCAGTGCTGTGGCTTATTCAGGTCAGTGTTTCAACCAACCCCAGCCTCCCCCCCCTCCAAACACACACACAAGGTGTTAGATGCTGAAACTCCAGCTTTACCTGCTTTGGTCCCAGTTGGCAGCAAACAGGACCAGGATCTTCCTGCCATAATGGTCCAGGTTGGCCAGGCCACCTGGGAAGCCATCCTTGAGTGCTTGCTTGATGCCAGGGTCTGTGGCTTTGAAGCTCTTGAACATATCGAGGTTCTGCTGCCGGTACTCAAAGTACTGGGCCAGCAAGCGAAAGGCTTCGAAGTGCTGGAACTTTCTGGCCCGGAGAAAGCGGAGGATGAAGGCATCGTCTGTGCGGAGGAAGCCAATGTCTGGCCGGGTGATCACCATGTCTCGCACCTCCTGGATGTCCTGGTGCAGCGTGTCTGGGTTCTCGTTCAGTTCCAGCCGGGCTTTCTCCAGGGTCTCTGGGGACAGGCCTGCCTGCAAGTGAGTCATTGTGACCCGCTGGCCAATCTGCTCCCTCCACTCCTCTCTGAAGCAAGAAGGGATGCAACACCCCCTTCCAAAAAAACACAACTCTGGTGTGGTCTCCTCTTTTTCCAGAAAAGGGGGTCCTTCGGTTTCCAAAATCCAAGGACTTTGCCTTATAGCTTTAATGTATCCAATACAGATGCCTTGTGATGCTCAGTCCATGAAGCCTCCACAATTCCCATACCCGTTTGCCCCTCCCGTCTCACTCAGGCCCATCCACAGTGACCCACACTGGGGGCTCCTGCTTGCCTTCCCTTCTATTCACCCAATTGCTCCCCCCACTCCCAGCCCTGGTTAACAGCTTGAAGCTGCAGCACAACTATACCCAGCCTAGAACTGCGCCCAGTTGCTATCCTTCTGCTGCAATTGCCGGTTGATTGGCAGATCTAATGGCCTTGGAGGCCCCGAGTGAGACCCAATTCGTATTCTTATTATAGCCCCCTCCAGCACACCCTCCCACACAATGTTACCCTTTGGGTTAAGCAGGCATTTCAGTTAGGTAATAAAATGCCGATTAGCAGGTACCGTGAAGCGACATGCTGACCGGGAGCCAGGCCAGATGGCCGTTGGGTGACTTTTCCTGGGATTGGGAATGGTGTTGATCAGTGTTGGATTTTTTTAAAAAACCGAAAATCCCCACCCGACTTCTGTGCAACCCGGTGATCTCACCCTTGCTGCGGCTGCAACCGCTGTACGACGAAGGGGGATAGCAGCAAACCAGGTGGCAGTTCAAAGCTTCCAACGCGGATTTCTTGCCCACAGGAGACTCTTGTGCGTAAAAGTCGGCGTGCACCAGCGTTCAAGAGGCACGCGGCTGGTCCGCTGCAGGCTGCTTGTTTTCTTTTTAGCGGGGGTTCTTGTTTGCAACCCCCTCCCCCTTTTAGCCCATTGAGCCCGGGATCGATTTTCCCCTCCCCACCCCGCCTTATTTCCCTCCTACAAGCACAGTGATCTCATCGAGTACCAGCAAGACCGTCGTCTGTCCCTCTCGTTTGGCTCTCCCTCGGGTCTTCGCAGGGGAGCGATCCTCCTGGTTCTTTCCCCCACTCCGGCGGCAGAGTGGATTCAATCGCGTTGCAAAACAACAGAACCAGCAATCCGCCAGGAGAAAGGCATTCAGCGAGGAAAAGGGACAGCCAAGTAATTCCGACCAGCAAAGCAGGCAAGCGTACCCAAGGCAATGCGGCACCTTCCGGCATCCATCAGCTACAGCAACTCCTTTTGATGGGAGGCAGAGAGGCAGAAGCGCTCGGGAAGCAGCAGACGAGCGAAGGACGTGCCCATGTGCGGCTTCTGATCTGATCCCCTCCCGCCGCTCTCCTCGCCCTCCCCCAGTCGCTGGTGCCGCCGCCTGGCCGCAGGCAGGGCGTGCGCTGGTCCGCGCTGAGCTCCCCGGGGCGCGAGATCCGCGCCCGGGAAAGATGGAGCTTGGCGCGGCTGCTGGCTGGGTGATGCCGTTGTCGCCGCCTTTGTGTGCTTGCACGAGCAGCCGGTGACTTCTGCCGCTTTGGCTCTGCCGTGCGTGGATGCGCCGCTTTCCAGCAGCTTTACTTCAATCCCGCTCCCCTGGGCGGCAGCCGCTGGTGCAAGTTACCAGCGATCAAATCCCTCGCCCCCCACGCGCATTGTTATTACCCAGCACGATCTTTCCTCTCGCTCCGTCTGGGGGAGGGAGGAGAGAGCCGAAGGGGCGGCGCGGGAGGGGAGCAGGAGCGATTTGCCAAGAATAGCCCCGGCCAGCCCAGCCCTCTGCCTCCCTCTGCACCTGCTTCGCCAGCCCTGCTTGAGCCATCGGCCCAGCGGTGGCAGCCGTCGACAAAAGCCCTCTCCAACTCCCAGCAGGCCCCCTCGCCATCCAGCGCCCGCCTCCTCGCGCTTTTGTGTGCGTCGGTTCCAAACTCCCGCGGAAGGAGTTGCTCGCCGCCGCCTTTGGGCACGAGTCGGCTGGTGCTTGAGGCCTTCCAGAAGGATCCCTGAGGCCAGTGCACTTTGGAAGGGGAAAGGCGACCCGCCGCCGCACAACGGCTGTTTAGTGCCCACCATTGATAAAGACGGTCAAAAATGGGACACGCTGCTTGGAGCCTTTTAAGGCAACAGCAGAGAGAGAGAGAGAGATTTCGGTGGGCTACTGCCTTCCCTTCACCAATGGTGTAGCAGAAAGGCCAGACACAGGTGGCCACGAGCAGAGCCAGCCTTAAGCCAATGTGCACCATGTCGTTACATGGGGCCCCGTGCTTCAGGGGCACCAGCAGGGCGAGCACATTGCCTGCTGCAGCAGCTGGCATCTCTCTAAGGGCTGTAAGTCAGTGGGGTGAGCAGAGCAGCTGAAACTTGGACCCTCCCACCCCTCTCTGAACTGCTCAAAATGGGCCACCTGGAAGCCATTGGAGGTGATATAATAATATATCACCACCAACTGTAACAGTAACAACCCCAGTACAACACTAACTGTACAGTAACAACAACAGTAACTGTAACAGTAACAGTTCTTTTCTTGGTGAGTGGGGGGGGCGCTGGGAGGGTCAGGGGCAGCAGTGGCATCGGGGCGGAACGGGCTGGTACGGCGTTCCGCTTATTCTGTGGACAGGCCCAGGCCGCGCCGCCTCTCCCGAGGACGGGCGAGCTGTTTCTGGGCTCGCCCGCCCTTCCGTGCGTCCGAATAGCTCTGAAATGGAGCTATTCCAGGCGCAGACAGGCGTGGCTGGCCTCCGCCATAGGGGCGGAGGACTACCAATCATCCGGGCGTTCCGGTTCCTGATGCGCCCGGATGACATCACTGGTCAGAGGCCCTGCAGGAATGCTCCACATTAGGCCCTGTTGCTGCTAGAGCTGGCCCTGACCAGGAAGAACAAGGGAAAGCGGCAGAATGGATGTTTCTCAGGGCTGCATCACACACGCACATTCATCACTTGATGAACGTCCAGAAGGAACTGGCATATAGTGGCGACCCTACAAGGAGCCTGAGCTCCTGTGTAACGCAGGCCCTCCCCCTCGCTTCTAGAGCCATTCGCACTTTGCTCTTCCAGCTGCAAATGCTCTGGTGGTGAGGGGGGAGGGGTAGCATTTCACAGGAACTCAGGCTCCTGCAAGACTTAGCGTTCCCCCCCCCCCAGGAATGCCACTGGTGCTTATGAAGCATCATACGTTATTTCTGTATTTAAAGGATTTTTATCCTGCCTTTCTACCCCATGGGTACCCAGGGTGGCTTATAATATCAAAATTATCACATTAAAAACAGAACAACAGAGTATAACCATTAAAACAATGTTAAAACAATATTATTAAAACAGTTTAAAATTTAAAAGGAGCAGGCCCCGTGGATCCCATAATTGTAGTTTATGGGACACCATAAACACCACAGATACAACATGGATGTCACCAGCAGCAACAGCGGCTGCATTTTCAGTTGAGCCAGCTCACAGGTTCAGCAGCAAGTCATGGTCACCTGCTGAGAAGTCCTGTGATGTGCATCATGTGCCATTAATGAACCAGCCTTGTCAAGTATTGCATCCATCTATACTACAAACTGAAACTGGGTCAAACCTGGAGATCTGTAAAACAACAAGGCTGCAGCTGCTTTGCCGCCTTCCCCTCACCAAAGGGACTGAAGCGCCAGCTCGGATGGCCATGAGGAACAAGCAAAGATGCCAGGATGTGTGTTTCTCAGGGCCGCTTCACACACATCACTTATATCAAGAGGTAAACTGATGCAGCTATCCCAGCTTCCTGAAAGGAACCCTGGGAATTGTAGTATAATGAAGATGGGGAGGCTTTTGATACCATCACCTTGCAGAAGTGCTTTCCCTTCTGCTAAGCAGCAGGGGATCATTAAAGAATCTATCATGGAAATCCAAGATGAAATTCTTCCACACCTTTGAATACTGCCGATGGTATAACTGCAGCTTATTTGAGCACAATACTATATAACCGTTGAGGCATCATTACAGGTCTTTATGTTAAACTTATGACGCAATCCTAACCTGGAGTTAGGCCAACACAGATAGGCGAGCAAAATTTGGCTAGCACACCGTAGAGCGCATTTGGACCACTCTTGGAGTCAGGGAGGAAGGCCACGTTTGTGTGCTGGCCTCTCTGACTAAAGGGTGGCCAAAACGCACTTTACGATGGCCCCCGTGCCGGTTAAACTTTGCTAGCCTAACTGTGCCAGCCAAACTCCAGGTTAGGATTGCACCCTTAATTATGCCATTGATATCACCAGACGTTCTTTATCTGTTTATCCTCTGACATGATATATGCTGTCCCCTGTCAACAGTGCTCTTCTAAAGCCTACACAGGACAAAAGTCAGAATACAAGAATAAGAATAAAGAAGCACAAATCTGACATCAAATAGCGAACTTCTGAATGCAGTTTCTGAGGTTGCTGTACCAATAATCGGAAACTTCAAACTTGAAATGCTGCTGAACTTCAAACTTGAAATGCTGAATTTATCAACCAGCTTGATTCCATTTGCTCAGGCTTGAATCACAATAATGGTTTCTTGTCACATGACAAGTGTTAATAACACCATCTTCCTTGTTTTGCTGGATTTTAATCCATTACTGCTGTGTTTGCCTTACATATGATGTTTCACAGGTGCTTGCATTCAATGGCCATTTGACTTCACTGTTTACAGCTTTCTTTTTTTCATTACCATGTGCAGATAGTGCTTCATCTGCACATGGATCAGTCTATACAGTCTATACAGTAGTCCAAGAACACTTACGATGCAGTAGATTTGTCCATCCATAAGGAGCCACAAGATTTGTTGCTGTTGGAGCAGATGAAGTGGTTCTCGTCTTCATTTGCTACATCATTGTTGCTGTGCCATGCCTTTGGCAGAATTAAATGTCCCTTGAGCCCAACAGTGACACACTCGCCCATTCAAGAATGGGGCCAATCGTTGTAACACTAGCAGTCACTTGGGTCTCATCAAGTGCATGATACAGCTAAATGCTTTAGGGTCATGACATTCAGAACAATTGAAGGAAAACTTTATGTCTCCCAGTAGCTATAAAGAGTCTTGGAACCCAATACTAAGCAGCTGGTGCAGATCCAAGTAGACCTATGCAAGTGGTGGAGGCTTCCTACAAGGCAAGGGAACAAATGTATGCTTCAGAGGGCGTGAACGCGCCCCCCCCCTCCTTGCAGGATACAGTGCACACCACTTTGACAGGGAGTTAGGTAGGAGTGGGCTGTTAAATAGCCAGAATATGAACTGGATTTCCAACATCCAATTCCTTTCTTCAAAGAATGAATTTGCATCTTGTGGACAATAGTGTTGCTTTGACTACTACCAGAATAATTGGTAAACTAGCTAATCTTGTATACAACACACAAATGATATGATTCATAATTTCATATCAAAATGATTCACCCTCGACACACGTTAGGTTTACGTCAGAGGAAACAGTATCCCAGAAATTTACTACCATATTTCCAAATGTCATTAGATTTCTCTGACCTTTACTTGCACTCTTACATTATAATTCAGAAAAAATTCAACTGGCTGTCATTTCTATATGTTCTGGTCAAGATGTCAAACTTTTTTTTGGGGGGGGGTGATATTTAGCACTGTCTGTTTAATGATGAAGCCATAAATATGGAGTCTCACTGGAACCCTCACTCGTTGAAGAGCTGGAAATCTCAAAGCTTTCTGGCTTCTCCAATAGAGGCTGGAAAACTGAATACGGGCTGCTACCATATAAGGCAGAAAAGATTCAATTCTCTGGAGAGCCAGAAGGCCTGAGGTAGCAGGATCATCTCCAGAGGACTTCAGAGCTAGCCTGGATAGCCATTTATTATTGATAAGCCTAAACATTTATTATTTCAGGACTCTGCAGTCTATAAAAAAAGAGGAGACAGTAGCAGCAGTGTCTGTCTCAACACCATCCTGAGGGGACTTGTCCAAGAACCGCAGAAGAACTGTAGGGCAATTTACGTAACAATATCTACCTGAGGAAACAATCCCCAGGTTTGGGCTGTCCCTAAGCAGTCACTGTTTTTGACTTTTTAAAACTGAACTTTCTCTGGTGATAATTATCCTCATTTACCTTACCTTGGGGAAGAGCACCTCATTTCGTTGCACCCAGTTGTGAGTGTAATGACAAATAAATTTCTTATGTCTTATGTCTTACTGTTTTAACTGAGTGGGAAGCATAAGGTAGGATTGCACTTCCTCTATTCTTGGACTGAGGGCCAGATCCTACGGCCCATAACGCCAGCAGTACATGCGTACCACCGGCTAAAAGTATCATGAATGTGCCATAAAGCACAGGGGCATAGCTAATGAAAATGCAGCCCAGTGCAGAGGGCAAAGTGTTGCCCCAGAAGTGATGTCACAACAGGAAGTGAAGTCACAGTTGTATTTTTGTTTTCTGTGGGGTTTTGGCCATAGCTTTTGATAAGTAAAGATTTAAGATTGTTTATTGCATTCTGAATTATATTACCTTTCTAATGATATATAACATGATGGTATTATTCATACATAACTCCTGCTAACTGGGCAAGAGGCATTTTTTCAAGTGGTATTCCTCTTATATTTAAGAGGGGGAGAGTAACTGTCCCTCTTCACCCCAGCGCAGTGTCTTTCTAGTGGCTCTTGCTGGTGTTGTTCTGCATTTTTTTTAAGATTGTGAGCCCTTTTGGGACAGGGAGTCATTTAACTTTAATGTTATTATTTGCCTGTAAACTGCTTTGCGAACTTTGTGTTGAACAGCGGTATATAAATACTAGTGATCCCTACCAGGGTTTTCACAATTTTGGCCACTAACTAATGTCAAGCTCAGCTTGTACCCCTGCTAACTGGACAAGAGGCACTTTTTCAAGTGGTGCTCCTCTTATATTTAGCAGGGGGAGAGTAACTGTCCTTCTTCACCCCTGCACAGTCTTTCTAGTGGCTGTTGCTGGCGGTCTGCCTTTTTTTAGATTGTGAGCCCTTTTGGGACAGGGAGCCATTTAACTTTATTATTATTACTATTTGCTTGTAAACCGCTTTGTGAACTTCATGTTGAAAAGCGATATATAAGTACCTTGATTGATTGATTGATTGATTGATTGTTGCCCCCCTAAAACTTGTTGCCCGGTGCAGTTGCACCCCCCCTGCAATACTTTAGCTATGCCCCTGGTAAAGGAAGTTCACATCACCCAGAGAGGAAGGAGCACTGGTGCTGGGCCTCCACTACTGAGCGTCTGGCCTCAGGGCTGAACGATGGGTCGCTAGCACTCCGGCTGCTCCTGGGACCAGTAGATATATCTGGGGTGGTGGAGAAGTGAGGAGGGGGCTGTACTGGGTGTGGGAGGGAGGATCAGGTCCTCATGGGGTGAATGGGACCTAGCAGTGGCTTCCACAGCCAGATCCAATGCCCTGCCTCTAGCTGGGCAGCCTGACGTGGGATTGCTCAATTCTCCCTTCCCCCCAGCAAAATAGGTGGCAGAGATGCAAGGAGTCCCATTGCAGGGGGCGGGGCTTTCCCTGGGGGAAGGGGTTGGACCTCCCCTTCCTCCGGGCAGAGACCAGCAACTGCTGCAGATCCCACATAATGCAGTGGTAGTCATTATGCTACCACTGCTCCTACGGGGGCCGGCCGAGCAGTTTAGGATTGGGCTGTCATTTTGTACATTTAGCTATGCAATCCGAAAGATGCGTACTCAGAAGTAAGTCCCGTTTTGTTCAATAGGGCATACTCCAAGTGAGTGTCTAAAAGCATGCAGCCTAGATGTGGTTTATGGGAGTCCCTCTGTAACGCCAAGCTGTGGCGGGTATAGCAGCACATGATTTCTGACTCCCATAGCGCTGCGACAAGGACATGCCATTTCCTTTCACTGACAGTTTGGTTCATAGATTTCCAGTTGAACTTATTTTGGAGTCAGAGTGGACTGTACTCCTGCATCTTCTATCTCTAGATGCTGAATTCAAAAGTGAAATTCTCTTTTGGAATGCTTCCATCATTCTCCCTCTCAGATAGATCCAAAAGGTCTTCTTGAGGCACTGTATGAATGCAGAAAAGGACCAACAGGAATCATTGGATTGACCTCCACCAGCCTACACAATGGAGCTGTGCCAGCAGAGCATGCGTGGCATCTCATGACGGGGGGGGAGATGGCCAGATTGGCCTAGAAGAGGTAAGAAATAAAATTACTTTTTACTCTGGCTGCCAATGAGTCTTGTCGGATCTATGCCAGCTATTTAGTTGACATAAAACAGAGGAAAATTGGGAGGTATTGGGCTGGGAAGGGGAATCAGATCTTTGTGGGTGTGACTGCCTCTGAGATCCACCCTCAAACTGCCCCTTTCCCACCTCTCTTCCTCCTCTGCTTCTCCCCTGAACCATCGCCACTACCCACCATCAGCTTACCTATCTAGATAAGCTATTGACATACGCACAGGGCCTCTGGCCATTTGCACCAGCAGTTCCACAACTCACAACAGCAGCATGCCTTCTGTGGCGACACACTGGCACTCAGTGGACTGCGAGATAAGCCCCCAGAAGGATGGAGTTATCAGTGCCTCTTATATTAGTCACAACCAATTTGTATCCTTCATGTCAACACAGCTTAGCCGCTACAAACTTTCTTTGGATACAACTCATTTTTGAGAAGCCGGATAATACGGCTGTCTTCCTTGGTATTCCCAAGGATGTCAGTTACACCTCAATACTGGAACACTGTAAATATTCTTCCCAATGTATCTGCCCAATAGGAATGAAAGCATCTCTTTTTAGCAGGGAAATGAGTGTTTTGTAATGAGAATTTCCTGCCAGGACATTTCACCAGGAGATTTTTTTTTTTGTGGGTGTGTGTAAAAAATTAGTACTTGATTTCCCCAGGCTGGTTCTCTTATACAGTCAGATATTGTTGTGATGTTATTCAGAGCCTCAGGAGCTAGTTGGTGGCATGTGATGACTCAGTCTGTCTAGTCCTAGTTTTGAAGAGTTTTGTTGGCTGCATTTTCACTCCGAACTACAGTTCACTACAACCTCACTTCACCCATAGCACTGCGACAAGGACATGCCATTTCCTTTCACTGACAGTTTGGTTCATAGATTTCCAGTTGAACTTACTTTGGAGTCAGAGTGGACTGTACTCCCGCATCTTCTGTCTCTAGATAGCACAGTACTATTAAAACTATAGTTGTACAATTACACATTAGTTTCATCCCTGTACATTATAATATACATTACATGATATTACATACTGTAATTACTTACAGTAATGTAATAATTACAGTACATTATTATAACACGTACAGTGAGTTGTACAGGAAAAGGTAGAAGAGTTGTATGGCATCTTAAAACTACATATTTGCATGTGATAAGGCAGGGTCTTTCTTGCCTATGAAAGCTTGTGCCCTAAAGGCAGCCCTATCCTATACCTCTGAAAGCAGCAGCCTCCATGCCCCTGCCTCCCTCTCCCATCTCTCCTTTAATAGCTATTGTTAGAAAATGTATGATGAATTATAATATTGAGTTGTCTGTTTCTCCAGCCCTGGAAACAGCGGCTAATGAAGAGGAGCAGGGGAACTCTCCAACACAGTGATGTCACACCATGCATTTTGTAAGATGGCACAGGGAAAGGAGGAGAGACAAGGCTGATATTCCTAACAGACATCATGTGTGCTCCATATCTAGCACTGGTCTGAAGTAGTGAAAGAAATACCCAGCTCTCCTCATATCTAAGAAGTTATTATAGTCAATGAGGCTTACTCCGAGATAAGTGCAACCTTATGGCCCAGTCCTATCCTTGGCCACCTGCAAGGTGCGGTGTCACTGACAGAGCCTCTACTGCATCCCATGAGCCAGTAAGGGACCAGGGAGAGGCAAATAAAGACATATTTACTTACTGTGGCCAGTGGGTTCATTTAGATCTATCAGCTCTTTTGACGGTGCAAAGGTGATGGGTGTGTATCAAGCCCCTAAAAGGCCCTGAATATGCCCCTGCTGCCAAGATCTGCCCCGACAGGTTGAACCCAGAGGAACCTTAATACCTGGCAGAGTGCAAAACTGCACCAACTCTTGCCAACTTCAATCTACTTAACCCTCTGTGTCTCAAATGTGAGTCCACAGGGATTTCTGAGGTTGGAGAAGAACAGCAGGTAGCATCAGTCTGGAGCTGCTGCAGGGCCTTGGACAGCTCCATACAAACAAGTTGTACCAAGTGACACTGAAACGGAAAGCTCTGTCAATGCTCCAGTTTAATATCTGAATCTCTGGTGAGAAATTATAAGAGAAAGATGCCCACCTGCTTTCCATTATTAATAGCAACAACATACATAGTGCAATATATGACTGGCAAACACAGGTAGAAAAAAAATTGCTGTTACAAAATATTTTATTATGGTTAGGTTCTATGGAAAGTTCTAGAAGACCAGGCACTTGTGCAGGGATACAGAGGGGGCTGTGTGTTTTCAGAACACTCCTGGATTAATCAGGGACTGGAGAAAAGTATAGGCTAAGGCCACAGCATTCTTTAGATGAAAACAAACTCAGCATTTTTATTGGAAGCTGTGTGGAAGATTCTTATACTTAAGGAAGCTGTTGAGAGAAGTCAGAAAATATGAATGTCACCAGAAACGGGGATCAATTGGGTGATGTTATGCTATCTGTAACGTGGTAGACAGTAGACATCAACCTGCTACACTAGCCACTGTTGGCACAGTCCTCCGATTTTGGACCCAGGGAATCCCACTTCCTATTTCACCGCATCAGGCAACATGCAACTCCCTGAGCAAAGATTTACAGGTGGGTCCGCATTATCCGCAGGTTCTACAGCTGCGGATTTGAGACTTGGCAGAGTGAATCCACAGTTGTGGAAGTCCCTGGGGGAGCCCACCTTTTCCCCAGTGAATGGAGCTGTGCTTCAGTCATGTCTGGAAGATATTCTGATGGCTGGGGAAGCAGCCTGCAGTGGTGTGCCACTTCCCCAGCCCTCAGAAAGCCCTCAGAGGGCTGAAAATGTCACTTCTGGTTTTCAGCCGAAAACCACAAATGAGTGTTTTTGGACCTCAGAAGGTATTCTGTGGGCTAAGGAGGCAGAGAACAGCCATACGCTGCTTTCTTAGCCATCAGATTACCCTCCAGACATGACCAGAGCACAGCTCTGTTGTGTTCAGAGGGTTTGGAGGCCCCAAAATCTGCTGATTTAAACATGGGCAGATTTTGACATCCGCAGTGGTTCTGGGAATGGAGACCCAACATTTGCTTTAGTTTCAAATATATAGGTGCAGCATAAGTGGAGCCAGGCAATGTATCCATTAGCTCATATAAGTATAATATACAGGTACTGTACAACATAAGTGTATAGACAGGCAGTGGATCCATTACCTCACATTGAAATCCTTAGAAAGGCACCACATATCAATCAATCAATCAATCAATCGTATTTATATACAGCTTTTCAACACAAAGTTCATAAAGTGGTTTTCAGGCTAATAATGATGATGATGGTGGTGGTGGTGGTGGTGATGGTGATGATGGTGATGATTATGTTAAATGGCTCCCTGTCTCAAAAGGACTCACAATCTTTAAAAAAAAATGCCACCTTCTGGATGTGACCAGAGCACAGCTCCGGTTACGTTTGGAGGGTACAAGTCTCCAAGATTAGCAAATCTGCAGATACGAAATCCATGGATAAAGAGGCGTGACCTGTATTAAGGTCACATTAATATCTGACCACATATTAGATACAGGTGGTTTATCCCTTATCTGGACATCTGAAATTCAGACTATTCCAAAATCCAGACATTTATTGACCAAGATTTTTTTTAACTTTCTGTAGTATGAACACTAGAAGGTTTCGTGCTCATTCCCACGTAAAGTGCAGCTACTGGCTGTAAGTTCTATTCTCTGCTCTGCGATGTGTGCCTTCACAGACATTATTGAAAAATGTCAGAGGCTACACTTATGGATTATAATGAAAAAAAGCAAGAGGAAGCACTTTTCATTATATTGCTACAATTATTCTGAAATACGGACAAATCCAAAATCCAGGCACCTTCCCTCCCCAAACAGTCCAGATAAGAGATACTCAACCTGTAATTGAATTTCCAATTATATTTATGGTTCTGAATCATGTGATGATTTTTTAAAAAATGTCTCAAATCTTACTTCTTCTTCTTCAAAAAAAGTGAGCCTTCAAACATCATTCTAAATAAAGTATATCTTTGTGAATGGCATAACAGAATTCTAGTTTCAATGTTGGTTAGCAATCAGTCGCCTCAAACTATTATTTTAGCTGGAGCAATATTGTTTACATTTTTCATCTATTGTTGCAAGCATGAAATTTCATTAGTCAAGCGTTTTCTTCTTCTTCTGGGATGCCTTTGATCCAATTCCAGTTCTCTGTAATAGCAGATTTAACATTCCACTTTAGAAACAATTTCTGGAAGTACGTGGGATGCCATATTCTATAAGCCCTTCAATTGTAGTAAAGCCGTATTTTTGCAATACAGAACAGGAAATTTGAAGATTGTTAACATGCTTTCCTCTGATGAGGCACATCTTTCGCCCCTGGAAGGAAATCGTGTTCACTTGAGCATCTGAGAATTTGTGACCCTGTGAGACCTCATATGATGACTGCATACGAGTCTCGTTAGATGTAGCTCCATAGCAGAGCACTTGCTCTGCCTGTAGAAGGTTCCATGTTTAATCACTGGTATCTCCAAGAAGAGTGGGAAAGGCCCCTGCCTGAGAGCAATGCCAGTCTGCCTCGAAGGGCAACCCTATTCAAACAATTGGCTCAGTCCAATTCAGGCCTTATGCTGCTGGAACATTCGTTCCATGGTATAAGGTCTGCAGCTGCTGCAAGCAACAGGTAGCTGGGTCTGTGGACCAGGGGTGTCCACTGGTGCCAGAATGTTAGCACAGGGGGTGGGACGGAGGCAGAGAGGGGGAGGAACAGGATGGCAATGTGGGCAGGGAGGAGAGGGGCAGATCCAAGGAAGCCGTGTGGCCTAAATTGGGGCCATGCGGGCTCCCGATGGAGACTCGGATGAGGCCTTACAGCCGCATCCCAACCCCGGCCCCTCCTTGGGCTGGCACACCTGCCAGCCAGCCCACTCCATACCCCCCTGCCCAATTCCACCTCCTTCCCACCCTCCCTCCTCCCTGAACCTCCCCTGCACAAGCTGAGTTCGGCTGGCGCATGGGAGGCTCCCCATCGGCGCTCTCAAGCCGACGCTACAAGTAGCATTGGCCTGAGTGCTGTAGCACCAACAATGTTGCATCGGCGCTATGCAAGGTGCTGGATTGCGCCCTGAATTGGGATTGAGAATGGAGCGGCACAGGTGACAATGGCACATGCTGATATCCTGTCCCGGCCTCAATCCCCTGACCTGAGTCCACGCGGATTTGCACCAACAACATAGCTGGTGCAGGTCCAGGTAGACCCAATGGCCTGACATGAGCTTACCCCTGGATAAGGGAACAAATGTTCCCTTACTCTGAGGCCTCCAGAGGCGGAAACTCCCTGCGGGACGGAGACGGCACATTGGTGCAGCTGTATCACTGTGTGACAAGTTCAGTAAGATTGTGCTATAAAATCCCAGCCTCAGGTCTCCACTCCAGCAAAATTCTGCCCCAATCATTTGGAAGTATTAAGGAGAAGATTCAGTCAGAGTTTATAGAATCACAACACCAGTTCTATCCCCCACTGACATGCAGAATTTAGGGCCACCAGTGTAGCCTTTGCCAAATCCCGTATGCCAGAAAACATTTATTTTCCTCCACCACAACTGCCTGGGCTCCTATAGGCCTACTGGATCCACTATATTGCTGATGTAGATTTGTTAGGGCCAGGCCTAGAAAAGGGGCTCTGGATCTCATGGATACCAATGCTGCCAAGGTCTGCCCCAGTCTGCCCCCAAGCCACCCCCACTCAGTTCCCATCACTATCTCCCCTCCCCATGTTACCTGCGTTGATGGGTAGGGTGTGCAGCACTCCTATTGGTATGCAGTCTCCCAGCCTTTGCATCAATGGCTGTGCTTTGCAGACTATAGGAGAGGTGGATGCTATGGCAGACCACCAGATATGCTGGCAGGCTTTGCAGTCCACCAGTGTATCCTGTGGATAGGATTGGCCCTTATAATGGTAGTTCTTGGATGGCAAATTTACTAAGGGCACAATCCTAACCTGGAGTTAGGCCGGCACAGTTAGGCCAGCAACGTTTGACAGGCATAAGGGCCACTGTAAGGCATGTTTGGACCACTCTGGGAGTCAGGGAGGATGGTGCACGTCTGTGTGCCGGCCTCTCTGACTCGGAGAGTGGTCCAAGCAAGTTTGAGAACCACTGGCCTAGGTATGTTAGCCTACTGGGCAAGCCTTGGTTTGCAGCCAGTGACGTCATTCAGGGGGAACGGACCAGAATGGGCGTTCCGGATCCTAACGGGCTCTGTGGCTGGTTCCGGGTTCCCGACAAGTGCCAATCAAAAGTGAGTTCCTGTTCCTAAATCATTTGAATGGCACTACACCACTGTTTGCAGCTGAATTGGTTCCTTAGAATTGGATAGCCCAACATCTTAAAATATAAGGACTTCCATTTATGCAGTCTGCGAATTGTAGCCTTGTGACCTTGCTGGAGGCTCTTTTCTCTCCCAGAAACTAATATGTGCACAGTACTATTTAATTAACCCCTTGAACAGATATTTTGAGATTAATTAGTTAAGATCTATGTACCACTTTGAAGTTACAAAGTACTATAGAAGTAGAGGGCATTTGTTATCTGGATGTTTTTAAATTAAGCAATTTTAAAAGTACTGATTATTCTCTCACGTGTTCAGAGCGTGAAATGGGAGGGGGGCAATAGATAATCAAATGTGAAAGTTGGAAATTTTGTTTTTACTTACATCAGAATAAAATCAAGCCACTCTTTCTGCAGCAGTATTTCAGATGGCTTTGTTCTTGTAAGTTGTTTTCAGTAGCCATCTGGGTAACTGCTGGTGGAAACAGCAGTCTAGACTAACTGGACCTTGGTTGATCCGGCACAGGTAATTCTTGTAGTCTTTTCATGTATAAATCAATCAATATCAATTAATAGTATTTACATACCGCTTTTCAGCAAAAAGTTCACAAAGCGGTTTACATGCAAATAGTAATAATAAATGGTTCCATCTCAAAAGGGCTCACATCTAAAAAGTGCAAAACACCACCAGCAACAGCCACTAGAAAAGACACTGCCAGGGGTGAAGAGGGACAATTACTCTCCCCCTGCTAAATATAAGAGGAGCACCACCTGAAAAAAGTGCCTCTTGCCCAGTTAGCAGGGCAGTCTAGAGTATGTATAAAGTATGTTTAGGTCTGATATTCTTTTTTCCTTCTCCTATGTACTTGAAATTTTTCAACCCAATCGATCCTCTACGAAAGCAGTTCACAACTAAATTTGAATTATTTATTTTATTTTTCACATTTTTCTACCAGCCTTCGTCCATGGAGCTCAGGGTGGTGTACATGATATGGGCCACAAGGTGGCAGCACAGATGATCTATTTATGAGAAGGTGTCCGTCAATCTGCTGGGCAGCCCAATCCTATCCTGTGCTATATCCAACACAGGCTTGGAGGTGGCTGTAGTGCAACTCAAGAGTAAGGGGACGCCAATCCCCTTATCCTGAGCAATGCCCCAGCCATCGCAATGGAGTTACTTTGATCTGCCCCAGTGAAATTGCTTGCACAGATCAAAGCAGCCTGGTGTAACACTGGGCTGCTTGGAGGGGGGGTTAGGATCCAGCCTAAGGGCCAGAAGCTGGTTCCACTCCCCTCCAGGGCCTGGTCCACCCACTGGCTTACCCTCTCCCTTGCCCTGATCTGCCTTCGATCCCCATAAGAAGCCCCATGTTGGGCTTCTGAGCCTGACCCATGGGATAGGATTTGGGGGAGACTTCTGCCCATCCCACCCTCCTCCCAGACCTGTCCCTTCCCCTCCCTCTGCCCAGAAATGCCTCCCCCATGCTTTCCCACCACCCACCCACCCCATGCTGCTCAGCATTCACCTGCTCTCCACCAGAGGCCAGAGCTATTACTGTGATGTCAGTGGGGCAGCATAGGTCTTCCCGCCAGTGTCATTTGCTCTCTGGTTGTCCCAAACATGTAGACATAGCATTGGGGGCAGCTATGGATTTATGGTAATATTGTACATGCCCTGTGGAACCGCAGCTGAGGTTATACTCCCAGTGAATGGTGGAGCTGCAGTGCCTCAGAGAGCCCTGGTGGCAAAAGAACACCGGTTGGCATAATGCGTCTTCCACTTCTAATGAGGAGGACCTGCACAAGCCAGTCTTCTGAGTCCCTTAGTGGAGGCTCAATTCACCTGGCCTGGTGGGAGGAGATCTTTGTGCTGCTCCTTCGCCATGCAGAGTCAGGGCCAGAGCCACCTTGGCTGAACAAATGGGCTGGGGCAGTCTCCTCATCAAGGGCAGATGGTTAAGTACCCTTGCAGCCTTTCTAATAATGCCAACAGCGTCCATGGAAGCCCCAGCACAGCCTATGGAGTGGCATCCTGACATTGGTTCACCATCAGTGCAATGTCTATGTACCGTAAGTGGGGTGTTGGTGCGTCATTGGTGCAACATAAATGCTATGGCCAAAGAGCCGATCACCGCATCTACACAGCCAAACCATGAGCAGCCAGAGGCAGGCTGCTAGGGTCAATGAACAGCCACTGCTGAGGGGGCACCCCCCCCCCCACCAGCCTCTAGGAATAAGCAGCACAGCAACAGACACCCGCTGCCAGCAATGGGGAGATGAGCCCAGAACACCTGCACCATAGCTGACCCTGCAAACAGAGAGGCCCTTCCCTCTGCAGTGTCCCAACCTTGAGGCCAACTGAGGTAAGAAAAAACTAGGGTGGGATGAAAGGGTCCCCATCTGCTAACAGAGTGAGAAGAAGTGTGGTGAAGTCAAGGCTTTTAATGAACTAGATGTGATAGAACTGCATCTGAAAAAGAATCACACTACTGGGGGTTCCAACCACCTCTTCCCAGCAAGGCTGTTGTGCCATCGTAAATTATCTGAAGAGGTGCCAGTGAGATCTGGCTGCACCAGTTGGTCCACTGTCTGTCACTGAGTATACAAAGCTGCAGCTGGCCTTACTGGAAGGAGTAGGTCAGCACCCTCATCCACGCAGCAGCTGGGTTCACACTAATCACTGCAGGCAGGCTGAATGCTTTCCTTGGGAGCTGTCGTCACCTGTTGGACAGCAGCCTATGAGGAGCAAGGAGACGTATACAGCGACAAGGACTTGATAGCAGGGAATAGAGACATGGGAGGAAGATATAGAATCCATACATTGTGGCATGAAAATTTCCCTCCCTCCACTTTGCTTATGTGTAGGGCTGCATTGCCCTTGCTTCTCCTGTTGTGGTGGTGGTGAGGTAAGGATCCTAGTGGGTTCTAGCTGGTTGTTTCTGTGTGGAGTCCTCCTGGGGAAGAGTCCCTGCCATAAAAATTCTGACACAAGTGTTAACCAAATATTTTGTGGCACTTGTTGTACAGGGCAGGATACTGTTTGTGCCAAGTACTCCAAGTCCCCATTGTCAGGGTTCCCATCATCACGGCTCCTGAGGGACCAGAGAGGTTCATCTCCCCTGCTGCATGTCTTATCATCAGAGCTGTAGCTTTCCAGACAGGGGCTTATATACTGGAATTGGTGTTCTGTGGTGGCAACATTATTCAGGGTGCAATTCTAACCTGGAGTTAAGCAGGTTCAGTTAAGGCAGAAATGTTTGGCTGGCACAAGGGCCACTATAAAGTGTGTTTGGACCACTCTCGGAGCCAGAGGCCGTGCACCATCCTCCCTGACTCCAGGAGTCGTCCAAATGCACTTTCCGGTGGCCCTTGTGCCAGCCAAAATTTGCTGGCCTAACTGTGCCAGCCTAACTCCAGGTTAGGATTGCACTCTGTGTCCTTAGCATCTAGGCCAGATTCTAATCCCCGTCCCCATCCTGGTCAGCCCTACACAGGCTGCTCAGATTTGCACCAGCAATTTCCCTACTATCCAAGTAGTTCCATAGGGGTGGCTGGGGCTTTACCTGGGATAAGGGGACAAATGTCCCCTTACTCTGAGTTGCACCACAGCTGTCTCTTTACCAGGGCTGGATATGGCACAGGGCAGCCTGCCTGCCGATTCCAGCCCTGGTTAAGATTGAGCTGTTAAGGTTTTGCAGGATGAGCCCTGCAAAAAGACTGGGGCTATTTTTTTCCCAGCAGCTGTCATTTTGAAATACATATCAGGGTTATGAGCTCCGTTTGTACCTATGCATGCAGGATGGGGTCATGCAGATGCCTTTAAAACTACATTTTGGTGCAGCTGAGATATTTTGCCCAGGGACACAAACTAGTCCCCAAAAAGCATCCTGAATCACTGTCTTATGTTTGCAACATATTGCTGAGGAGCATCCTTGCCATGCTCTGTAAAGCAGTCTTCTTCTCCCCCTCCTTTTTAAATTTAAACTTTTTAAAGCATCCTGCCTGAGCAAGAATTCTTTGATACTTAAAAGCTAGTTTACTACTTGGGGATTTTATGGGGGTCTTAATAAAAATATCCTGAGACTATTTTTGTTTGGATTTTTGTTTCTCATGGACCAACAATGCTGCCTGTAGTCTGCTTTCTATAAAAGACTGATTATCACATGGAAGTAAGGCAGCAGCTTAACAGAAACATAGGGTGCAATCCTAATCTGAAGTTAAGCCAGCAAAGTTTGGCTGGCACAAGGGCCACTGTAAAGTATGTGTGGATCACTCTTGGAGTCAAGGAGGATGGTGCATGTCTTTGTGCTGGCCTCTCCGACTCCAAGAGTGATCCAAACGTATCTTACAGTGGCCCTTGTGCCAGCCAAACTTTGCTGACCTAACTGTGCCGGCCGAATTCCAGGTTAGGATTGCGCTCATGTAAGAAACCCCAAAACGATATATACTGCTAAGTCTGCATTAAAACAGCAACTTCCTTCACTGCTGGCTGCATCATTTACCACTGTACAAGAAAGGCAGGGCACTGCTCCACTAAACAGTACAGCAAGAATTAACAAAAGGTTGAGTCCTAATTTGTGCAAGGGGGATGACTTTCAAGCAAGGAATCTTCTGTATCCCCTAATCCACAACAGACAACTTCAAATCCTGAAAAGTGTTTTCTGATGGTCAGAGGACCTGGAGAGAGGATGGGAAGGAGCACTGGAGACAGCTGAATGAAGAAGGGGGAAGCCAGTAGCTTCTGCAAGTGGGCAATCCATGTGGGGCTTGGGCTTTAGCTAAGCAGGAGTATCCAATGGTAAGAGATAATAAAGAAATAATAAACATTAGCATAAGTTAGAGAGAAATTTGTCAGACATGCCTGGAAGAGTCAGATCAATTTAGTGGTTGCATTACCAATTGATTGGTACTTTAATTAATCAAGTATTAAATGAAACAAAAGATACCCAAAAGTCAGTAGCCTTTGCTTTTGCAATTACTGTTATAGTCAGTGATGACATGCAGGGGGTACGCGGGGGTACGCGAGTACCGGTTTCTAGGATTATGGCTGGCCCCGCCCATTCGCCCGCCCACTCGTCGACTCCGTCCCCTGCAACGGTTGAATTTCCTGCATGTTTGAGTTGCCTGCATGTTCTCAGAGCCAGGCAGGCAGGCAGGCAGCGAGCGGAGCCTTGCCTTGCCTTGCCACTGAAAAATGAGCTGCTCTGGGGTTTTGGAACTGTTGGGTCACTTTAACATGATGCCAGGCCTCCTTAACATGTTCTGGGGGTGCTGTGGAATACTGTTGCAACTGTTGGGTCAGTTTAAAATTGTCTGAGGCCTCAAAAAGGGCTTTTTTCATGTCACTTCCTGCCACGACCTCACTTCTGGCTTATGACATCACTTCTGGTGGGCGGGTCCCGACACATGCCAATCAAAAGTGAGTACCTGTTCTTAAATCATTTAGATGACACCACTGGTTATAGTCATCAAATGTGACTATTCATTTCCTCCGGGCAGGTCCAAATTGAACCACCAGTGCAGGCATTCCTGTGTCCCAAGAGCTCCCAAGGTGATGCATAGCCTAATTTGGCCACGTATGACTTTAGTCCATCATTTTATTTTACATTTGCTCTGGAGCACTGCATGCCAAAAGAACAACTTCTTGGGTTTGCAATACTTTCAAACAACTAGTTAGTCTACTGAAAAAAGAAATCACTTCCCCTATTTCGTGCTATCATTCAATTGGCTAGACACAGATACGAATACTGTACAGAGATCAGAGAATTATTGATATTGTTGGTCTTTCCTGAATACAGATGATAAACTTGCACATGACAGCAGCTATTGAAAGTGTACTGTGGGCTGGGATGCTACAGATTTATGCTCCTGCCTCCTATTTAATATACACTTTATGTGACATATACTGCTCTATAAAAGAAAGACCCTCCTGTTTTCTGACTCTAATTAGACTTTTGGAGAAAATATTAGTAAGCTTTAAAAAAAGTATGATAAGAGTGAATCGTTCCCTCCCTAGATATAAAAAGGAAGCCTCATTCCTCAGTAATGAGCACAAACTATAATGAAAAATTCTTTCTATATTGTGTGGTATTTGAGGAGGGAAATAAAAAATGGTCCTGGGAGCCAGGAAGAAGGGGAAGGTTAATAATAAACAAGATTTTAAAAAAACCACCAAATAGCCTTGTAAGTCACTGTATGAAATTTCTAAATACTTTGATTTTCCTGCTCTCTGTCAGTTATGTAAAATCTGCCTTTGCCTCTGGGCAAATAATATCATGTCAATGGATGTATAAATCTTCACTTGATATTACTTCAAGATGGGATGGTTGGAAAAATCATTACATGGTTGATGACAGTTGCAATATCAAACTGATTTAGAAGACACTCTAGTTTCAGGACTGTAAAGCAGCAACGATAAAAGGAGATCAATAAAGACATGCTTACATTTATCGAAGAAATGGAAATACAATAGAAACATGAAAGACTGAGAAACTGGAACTGAGCATCATGAAACGATAAGGGTTTTTAAAATGGTTCACTTTGTGTATATTATTCTTACAAAAAGCAAAACATTCTCATCACAAATATAATAGTCTTGCCTTATTATCCACTGGGCTTCCATTCCAGAACCCCCCAAAATCAGTGGAAAAATAGCTCCAGAATGCATTGGTATAAACGCTATAGTGCAGTGGATCTCAAACATTTTAGACCGGGACCCAATTATTAGAATGGCACTCATGTGGGACCCACAGGAAGTGATGTCATTAACCTGGATGTGATGTCATAGCCAGAAGTGACATCAAGCAAGAAGTGACATCAGTATGCCATAATCAAATGACACTCCTGGAACGCAAACTGACATTCTTGGACTGCAGCAATTGCACAACCATGAAACTGTGGTGGCAAGATTGCAAGATTAGGACAAAATATTATGTAAAAGCATTGAACTTAAAACAAAATTTTTAAAAAACAACCCTCACTTGAAAATTCAAACCATTAACACTCAAAGAAGGAATATAGCAAGTTCTGCAGTTTCCAAGATGGCTGCTCCCTGCTTTCTGCGACCCACCTGATCAGGTCGTGACCCACCAATTGAGTCCTGACCCACAGTTTGAATAACACTGCTATAGCACATTCAGCCACTAGATGGGGTGAATAATGGAATCTAATGGAATAATTTCATTCCTTTAGATTCCATTATTCACCCCACCTAGTGGCTGAATGCAGTAGAGGGTCAATACCGATGCATACCCAGGTCCCTGTTTCTATCATTTTTTTTAGTACTCTCCTGAGTATTCAGGCCACTGCCTTTCCTCCCTTGTCAGTTCTTGTTAAGTACCAGGTCGAGAGAATGTTGTGAGCAGAGAGATTCCACTCCAAGGACCCTCCTGCCACGCTACAAAAAGCCATGGCAACCAAGGAAGAGGTGGTGGCGGAAGATGACAATGAGGGGGTGCAGTGCATGCTGGCATAGGTATATGTGTATTTGGCTTCTGATTGGCGTGGGGTGCTGGAGCACATCCTGGAGCATGATGTGGCACTGGTGCTGGGATGCTTTCTGGCAAGGGAGCAGGGAGCAGAATTTGCTACCATGTTGAACAGTGGGTCAACTTGAGTCACTGACGGGAATAGCAAACAACATATCTCCCTTGCCTTACTGCCTCTTTGCACCTGTGTTGCAGAGAACTTTTGTAGGAATATCCTAGTCCTTTCTACAGCCACCTGCCCGCCCAGATCCCACAGTTCTTTGCAAAGGACACATTCTCCTCCACTGTGCAAATATATCACTGACATTTCCCAGGCACCAGTAGTGTGAATCCATCATGCATATTAAAGTCTATGCTGAAAGGCACACTGTGCTTCTCAAAAAACACTACTGAACAAAAGCAATGTGGAAATTATACCTTAAATTCAGTCAGAGAGTTATGATTTATTGATACAGTATAGGACAACAACAGCAGCTGGATAGAGCAGGATGACTGAGGAGGCGGAGGAGGAGGAGGAGAAGAACAACACTATAGAAACATCTCCTTTGTTTTCCTAGTACAATTAGATACTTCTTGTTATATGAACATGGTAATTCCGCAAAATCTTTATGTAGTGGGTACTTTCCAATTTTGTCTGTTGGATATAATTCTTCCTATTTGACTAAACAGCTCTTAATACCATCAAAGTACCTGACTTATAGATTTCCCATACTATATCTACAGCTGTTTCTTCTTGGTGAGAAGTGTCAGCCATAGCCAGCACAAAGACAATAAATCTTTTCCTATCAGCTGCAGACGTGCCAAACATTTGGCTGGACAGATTAAAGTTTATGCTATACAACCAGATGGCCCTATAGCTGTGAGTTTTCTCCTGGGCAAATTCAGCTGTCACATCTGAGCATCTGCACAAAGCCACGAGGGATTGATGTACTTTTCATTCACTCTATGGGGACAGACGTCATTAACATTCAGAGGAAAAGGAGGCGTCAGACCAGAGAATTAGTCCTAGCTCATGTTTAACATGCTGCTATGTCAGTCATGTACCAATCATTAAACTTACTGGCTGCCAAACTAGATTTAAAGCAAGATCTGCACGGAACTAAAGAGTATGGGCGTGTGAATGTGTTGTCCAGACATTCTTAGGGCATTAACATAATTAGATCATCTTCTGCCTTTTTTCCTTGGGGATATGTGTCTAACTGGAGCCATGTAAGATGCAGTAGAACAGATTTAATTAGGCATTCATTTATTTAGGACAAAGTAAGAAAACACCCATCAGGCTTATCCACAAGTGCACACAGAACTGGCAGAAGACATCTAGCCACTAGCCCTGGCCATAGCAGAGTTCAGTATGAGAATTGCATAAGAATTAAATGTATACTGTATTCTTGGAATCTTGCCCCATGTTCTGCTTCTGCTAACAGCTTCAGCAGAAAGTTCTAGGATCAAGCTGCAATGTCTCCCTTGCGCAGGGCAGATGATCTTCATGAGACTTCACCATGCATACAGGCAATTGTTTGTTGAAACTTTTTTTAACCCCAGCATCAAAATCTCTCTGTATGCATATTGAGGAGAAACTGTCTTTGTAGCGTCACGGCTTCTGGCTGGCCGTTCCTGAGTTAAGACAATTGCAGTAAATAGCCCAGTGTGGTTGGCTGATGGAAGTTAATGTTTAGGAGGTTCTTAGGAATCTCATTGGATGTTTGAACTGTCAGAGCTTGGCGAAGGTGACATCCCTCCTGTGGAAGGAGGTATGTGTTTATGAAAAATACAGTTGTTGGCATTTGAGAAAGGCAGGGTTGGAGAGCTGTGAACTCACTCAGGTCTGAGTGAGTATAGGCCCTATACTTTGAGGGTATAGGCCCTTACTATGGAGCTCTGATGGGAGTTGTGGATCTGCCACCCTGCAGAGTGCCTTTTATGGCCTTATGCATGGCTTGTATATTAGTAAACAAATATTTCGAAGATACCTTAAGTCTCCACAGCAGTGGTTCCCAAACCTTTTTGCACCAGGACCCACTTTTTAAAATGACAATCTGTCCAGGACCCTCTAGAAGTGATGTCCTGGTCAGAAGTGCCATTATTGTGACACCAGAGCCTTCTGGTTTCCTGAGAATGCAGCCATAATTTGGGTTCTCAGCCATTTTCCTACAGCAAAATGAATCAGAAAGAAAAAAAAAGCCTATTTACAACCTCAACACGAGTGAAACCACCACTCAGCCCTCCCCCTTTCCAGCATCCCCATATTTTCAATGTAGCTGTCCTAGATGCTTTGCAACACGCCTGAAATTGGCTCATGATCCACTGGTGGGTCCCGACCCATAGTTTGGGGACCACGCCTCCACAGTGTTCTCTCCATCCACCACACCAAACCAAGGTAATGCTGCCCCTGGAACCTCTTGTCATTTATGGAAGTGGGAAGCTTGCTAGTACAGCTTTCCCCCTCCCATGTCAAGTTTTTGCAGGAGTGGAGATATTTCCTGAACATTTGAGTAGATTCCCTGCTGTGAAGGCATCTTTTGGAATCTCTTGGACATAAGACGTCATGTGCAGTGGCTCCCCTCTCTTGGCAGAGCAGTGCCATTCTTCTGGGTCAGAAAACCTACAGGACAGAAGGATGGATAATATCACTCACGGTTTCTAACAGAAGCCTAAATAGATAATGTCAGGATGCTGACATTTCCAGGCAGAAGCCAGGCTAATGACCTTACATTTTTCCAACTTCGTCTTTTTTTCTACTTTGTTTTATTTCCGCATTTAACTTACTAAAAATCTAGAAATTCAGGAAACCTATGAAGCTTATAAAACTTCTACACTCTACTTCTGCATGGGATTTTAGCTGACACTAAAATGGTGTCTCCATCCAACCAAAAGGCTAAGGAAATCAGCGGCCTCTAGTGTGGAGGTGGAAGGTGGGGCAGCTGCACCCCACCAGGGTTCAAAAAGTGCTGCCGCCTGGGCTGTGATCACACAAAGATTTGCAACCCAAGTGCTCTGAACAGTGGCTGGAGTGTATGGGTTGTGAATGTTTGCATGATCCTAGCCCCCAATGGTGAGGACAGCATCACTTGTCAAAGAACTCAGGTGGGGCATCACAGCTTCCCCTTCCACCCCCAGAATGCTGAAGGAGAACTATATAGATCTTGTGAATGCTTGGGGAGCAGAGGCAGATCTAAGGGAGGGCAAAGCTCTAAGTTTTGCAAGAAGCCTTACCTTGTAGTGGAAATCACTCCTCTCCTGCACCGTTTTAGCCAATCCTCCCAGGGAACAGCAACATCTTGACGTTGCTTACTGGCTAGAGCAGCAAGGGAGAGGAGGGATTTACATGACAGGGTAAGGCTCCTTGCAACACTTAGAGCTTTGCCCTCCCTGTAGATCCGCCTCTGTTGGGGAGCCAGCACCAGAGGCAGATCTAAGGCAGGGCAAAGCTCTAAGTTTTGCAAGAAGCCTTACCTTGCAGTGGAAATCACTCCTCTCCTGCACCATTTTAGCCAATCCTCACAGGGAAAAGCAACAACTTGGCGTTGCTTACTGGCTACAGCAGCAAGGGAGAGGAGGGATTTACATGACAAGGTAAGGCTTCTTGCAATACTTAGAGCTTTGCCCTCCCTGTAGATCTGCCTCTGTCCAGCACGTTCCCATGCTGGGCACTGGAATGTCAGTGTCTTTTTTTCCTGGGTGGCCTCCATATAGGCATGCTTTATAGTGCAATATTTGACAATTTTTAAAAAAAAATAAGTCAGAATAAAATACCTCCACACAAAAGCAGCAGAAAAAAATATCCATTTGGCACTGGTAACATAAAATTCTGTTTTTGGGAAATAGTGAGAAAACATCGCATGCCACAAAAACACTGCTGTGCTTTAATTCATGTTTCCATGCAAGTATTTCCTTATCTGCTCATTCTCAGTGTAGTTCCCACTGTAGCTTCTGTTCTTTTGATGGCCTCTTAGTGCTCTCTACTGGACTCCCAATGGAATATGTCTTACAAATATAGTGAACCTTTCTTTCCATGTTTTCTTTAGAATTTCCAATATAATACAAAATATAAACTAGGAAAATACCAAAGACAAGAGTGGATACAACATTTTTTGTTGAAAAACTATGATAGATAGATAGATAGATAGATAGATAGATAGATAGATAGATAGATAGATAGATAGATAGATAGATAGAGCAGCAGTATATTACCGCAGCAGTAGCAGTAATTGCATAAAAATTAGTTTTCAGTATCCAAATGATAAAAAAAGCTAGGAAAAAAATAAGAAAAATGGAAAAAAGTAGACTGAAATCAACAGTGGCTCTGAAGAATCCGAATAGCTTAACAAATAACAAATCAATTGTAGAGTCAGTAAAATGCAGCACAGCTGGTTTCCTTAAAGCAACCAAAATGAGCAAAAAGGGTGTCCATATATAGGTCTTCCAAATCTGCAAGAGCATCAAAGAAAAACCAGGTCATCAGGAAGATTTCCAGTTTCCATTTCTCTTGAAAAAATAAAGAAGTATATGAGCTATCTATATATATAAAGAAGAACGTGTGTGTGTGTGTGTGTGTGTGTTCCGCATAGGCTCTGCAATGCCTGGAGCAATCGGCACGAAACTTGGCACGCATACACCTTGCGGCCTGGCGACAAACACTGCAGGGGTCAGAACCCCCTTAGCGCCCTCAGGGGTGAGGATACGCGGGGGTCCCTGCGTGAAAACGGCCGAAAACGGCATAGAATCCATAGTTTCCAGGGTCGCCGAGATGAGCAGCGACGCTCCCGACGCCGTTGGAGTCTGGGTTCAGCCCCCGTCGGCATAAGGAGTGAGAAGGGGTGCGAAACAAAACATCCACCATGACCCCCTGGAACGCCTAGAGTGATTGACACCAGTATGCTTTATGGTCTGGGGACAAACACTGCGGGGGTCAGACCCCCCTAGCGCCCCCATGGGTGGGGGTGCACAGGGGGCCCCATGTGAAAATGGTCTAAAACGGCCGAAAACGGTGTCAAATCCATAGTTTCCGGGGTCGCCGAGACAAATGGCGATGTCCACGTTTGGACTTGGGAGAATTTGTTGCCCGGGTAACGCAGGGTCAAAAAAGCTAGTTTTCCTATAAATGACAGTTCACATACATTGCCTAGTATTGATCTTCCGGTGAAGACTCCTTAGAGTGTCAGTTCACTGCAATAATGGTCTTAAGTGCCATGAACAAAAAAGTCAAGACATTCTCTTGAATGGGGCAGAATGGTTGACAATTGTTCAGTAAAACAACTAGAGGGGCCCTCGGATATCACAGAGAAGTATTTGCATCTATATACTGTATGTATGTTACATTATAAATAATTTATAAGAACATATTAGGAATAACAAAGTAGTCCCCTGTGCAAGCACTGAGTCATTACTAGACAGATGTTGCACTGTGAAGTGGTTTGCCACTGCCTTCCCTAGATTAGGAGTACATAGGAATATATGACTGTATTCCTTTTTTCCACAGGTTGATGAAAGATGAAGTCATCAGTGATAAAGGATAAACTACTAACAAACCTCCATATACTACGTGGGAGGAGGGAAAGTCAAGCTATTTTTTATAGACAAAAATCAGTAATTCAAGTGCCTCTGTAGATGCATATGTCTAAAGGAGGCTACAGTCCCCCTATTTCACTAAACTAAGCATGAATATATTCAAGCCATTTGAGCTGTGGATAAAGTGAGATAGAAATCTTTTTTGAAAATAAAGAAGAACATAAGAACATTAGAAGAGCCCCACTGGATCAGGCCAAAGGCCCATCTAGTCCAGCTTCCTGTATCTCACAGTGGCCCACCAGGTGCCTCAGGGAACACACAAGACAACTTGATACTTGCATTGCGTTGCCACTCTCCTGCATTGGGCACTCCAAGTAGCCTACCTCTAAAATAAGAAGGTTGCACTAACCATCATGGCTTATAGCCTGCAATGGACATTTCCTCCAGAAATCTGTCCAGCCCCCTTTTAAAGGCATCTAGAGATATAGGCATCTAGAGAAATATATCAAGCAGTAACATACCGCAATATGCAGGTAACCATATGCTAAGCTGGTCATCTGTATTATCTACTCACCACATGGCATGATAATACTAAGAGCCCATTCAGATTATGAAACTAGCCCAAAATGAGTCCTATCACCGAGGAGTAGCCTGGTTGTCTGCTTCACCCTATCGAGAAGAATTTTATCTTCACACGGTCCCAAGGTGCTGATGATGTGCTGATTATATCTCATATCAAGACAAACCATGGAGCCATCTTAATGTTAGAATGCAATCCAAAGGTTGTGCAAAGCCAGTGCAGGCCCGCTGTGCTGGTCCAGGAGTGCCATAAAGCATGTTTGTGACTACTCTAGATTTGGCGGGGCCACCACAGAGGCCCTTGTTGGCTCCTAGATGCTGGCTCCATAACTGGATAGGGTAAGTTTGCACAGGTCAGCACAGGGAGTGGGAGAGGGTGGCGGGCAGGGGTATTTGGGGTGGGCCCGAGAGGGTGGTGGGACCAGCTGAGCAGCCCACACCAAATCCTAAATCACTGATGCAGATCCAAATAGCCCTATAGGGATGGCTGGGGAACGAGACAGGGCAGGGGGAAAATATCCCTTTAACCTGAGTTGCCCTCCAGCCAACACCTACTTTGTACTGGATACATTTGGCCTGGCTGTTCCAGCGCAAGTTGGAATTTGGCTGTTCTCTACATCTTGGTGTTCTCTGCACTGATGGGCTATGGTTCTCCAGGGTTCAGGTAGGGGTCTTTTCCAGCTCTACCTAGACATGCTAAGGACTGAACCTAGATCCTTCAGCATGCTAAATATGTGCTCTACCAATGAGCTAGAGCTTCTATTTCTTTATTATGATGTAACACAGACTACATTCACTTGGGGCCAACCAAGCTCAAACAGGCAACCTTCTGCTATCCAGGCAAAGATGGATGCAGACTGCCACTGAACAAGTTTTGTTGGAAGGAAGGAATGCATTAGGTGCAAGTGTGTGCATGGCAAAATGTATAATGAAACATGTGGTAAATTGTCCTGCATCTATCTAGTTAGCCACTTACACACACACACACACACACACACACACAGAGAGAGAGAGAGAGAGAGAGAGAGAGAGAGAGAGAGAGAGAGAGAGTATATAAATACAAGTGGTATATAAGTATGATTGATTGATCTTGTTGCTGTTTCTAAACTGAGGCTCAAAAACCTTTGCTGGTCTACCAATAGATCCCAATCTATCTTCTGCCCATTCCCATCTTATGCACCAATCGTTCCATTAAAAGATATGCTGCTATGACACTTTATAGGGATTTGGACAATCCAATCAAGTCATGCTGGTATCAAAACACATATATTTTCTTCTGCCTCTTTTGGAATTGATTGGACACAGATGATCTGTTTAGTCTGAGCCCCAATCTTGTTCACCTTCTCATACAGCCTTTGTATGTTCCCACATGTCATGGAAACGAATGTGAAAAAGCTGGAAATCTTTTAAAATGTCCTTAAGAAATGTACATGCTTTTAATTCAACATGTCCGCATTTGATTACACCAGGAAGGATACACTCAAGTCATAACTGCATCTCTAGTCATTCTCTTAACTAAAAGGTCAAAATGCAACTCAAAGAATGCAACCACCTATATGAAAACATTAATTGCTTCCTATAATTAATCATTACTATTAATATAATTCCAGAAAAACATCTACCTCTGCTTCATTGACTATGCTAAAGCCTTTGATTATGTGGATCACAACAAACTGTGGCAAGTTCTTGAAGAGATGGGAGTACCAGACCACCTTATCTGCCTTCTGAGGAACCTGTATGCGGGTCAGGAAGCAACAGTTAGAACTGGACATGGAACAACTGACTGGTTTAAAATTGGGAAAGGAGTACGACAAGGCTGCATACTGTCACCCTGCTTATTTAACTTATATGCAGAATACATCATGAGAAAGCCAGGCCTGGATGATTCACAAGCTGGAATCAAGATTGCTGGGAGAATATCAACAAACTCAGATATGCAGACGATACCACTCTAATGGCAGAAAGTGAGGAAGACCTCAAGAACGTTCTGATGAGGGTGAAAGAGGAAAGTGCCAAAATTGGCTTGAAGCTCAACATCAAAAAAACTAAGATCATGGCAACCACTCCCATCACTTCCTGGCAAATAGAAGGGGAAGAAATGGAAGCAGTGATAGAGTTTATTTTCCTGGGCTCCAAGAGCACCGCAGACGGTGACTGCAGCCATGAAATTAAAAGACATTTACTTCTTGGGAGGAAAGCTATGGCGAACCTAGACAACTTAATCAAAAGCCGAGACATCACCCTGCCAACAAAGGTTCGCCTCGTCAAAGCGATGGTTTTCCCAGTAGCAATGTATGGCTGTGAGAGCTGGACCATAAGAAAGGCTGAGGGGCGAAGAATAGATGCTTTTGAATTATGGTGTTGGAGAAGACTCTTGAGAGTCCCATGGATTGCAAAGAGATCCAGTCGGTCAATCCTCCAGGAAATCAAGCCTGATTGCTCCCTGGAAGGACAAATCCTGAAGCTGAAGCTCCAATACTTTGGCCACGTCATGAGAAGAGAGGACTCTTTAGAAAAGACCCTCATGCTGGGAAAGATTGAAGGCAAAAGGTGAAGGGGGCGGCAGAGGATGAGATGGTTAGATAGTGTCACTGAAACAATGAACATGAAATTGGGTGAACTCCGGAAGCTAGTGGAGGACAGGGAGGCCTGGCATGCTGTGGTCCATGGGGTCGCAAAGAGTCGGACACGACTTATATATATGCAAATATATATATTTGCTACTGCATAAAAAGCAGAAGCTGTGATTGAGTGGTAACAATGAGAATTCCTCAGTTGGTAAAACAGTTGGAGTAAATAGCAGAATATTACCTTATTTCTGGATAAGAAGCTTTTGCTGGTTATTAATGTACATCCCTAAGTGTCTTCTAACAGAGAATTGCACAAATAATGGGAGTGATGTTTTTATACAGAATATCAGTAATGGTACAAGGGAAAAAATCAATTAGTGACAAAGTGTCTTGTTGCATTTTAAAGGCTATGGCTACAAACCTATACATGCCTTCTTTTGAGTAAGCCCCATTGAACATAGTGGGATTTGAAGGGGGAGGCGGGGCCAAGGGTCACTGTGAGCAGACGGGGGTCTATTGAGCTCTGCCGACTGTCATCCGTACCTACCCCCCCAGGCTTGCGGGGGGGGGGTGTCTCTGTTTGCCCAAGAAGAGGGCAAGGAGGCAGGAAGCTTTGGTCCAGCTTGCTCCCAGGATGGTGGTCCAGAGGGCGAGCACGGACTGCTTCTAGCAGGCAGGAGACTGCATTCATGCGGCAGAAAAGGCGACGCAGAACAGCAGATGACCTTCCCTTCCCCCACTGTCAGAACCCAGCAAGAAAGTGGAATTAAAAAAAACTTACACACCTGGGGAAAGAAAAACTTACACGTCTAAACAAGGAGAAAACGTGAGTATTGGATATTTAATGACTCTTGAGTTTTGGAAGAAGAGAAAGTGAATAAGACCAGTTGGAAAGTGGCAGCAAGTTTTCCTGCGGGTGGTTCAAAGCATTTACAGAGTCTATAAATACACCCGCAGGACCTCACCTCACACAAATAGTGCGAGGGTGGAAAGTATATTAGCTTTATCTGTTAATACACCAGAGGAAGAAATTGAGATTTGAACTTTGTATAAAGCGATTGCTGAAATAAACAAGGAACTGCAAATTGGGACAGGACAATAGCGGCAGAAATTGGATTCGGCTAAAAAGGGAGGAGACGAAAGTAAGACATTTTAAAGTTTATGTGGCAATTTGACTCCAGGGACTGTAAAAGAGTTATAATTCATAAGTGAAGGGCTATAAAGAAGTGCTTTTTGGTCAGACTAGATTAAATGAGAACAATTTAGGAGAACATTAAATAATTAAGGAGGCAAGATTGAAGTGACTGAAATACAGCGCGGAAGGAGACAAAACAGACAGAGGAACTATTTGCAGGAATTGGAAAGAAGCTGGAGTCTTTTTAAAAAAAAAAATTATTCTGATGGTCGCTCAGGGGGTGGCTGTCTGCAAGAGGGGCGTTTGTGGATTATAAATTGACTGACTGGAGCCAGCAAAAGAAATGGAGAAAGACATTGTAGACCGGGAGAACAGACAATAGAGTTACTTTCACTTTTACACTGACCTAGACACAGGAATTATAGTCGGAGGAATTCAAGCTGTTTTTAGACAAAATACAAGTTATGCAAGGACCTACAATCTCCTGAAGGAAATTATGGTCAAATTCACACAGAGAAAAATTAGAGATACGGTCCTGCAGATTTTGGATGAAAAACCTAGAACAGAGGATCAGAACCCAATTAGAATTTTGAAAGACCTTCCTTAGTCCATAAAGCAGAAGAGGAAACCATACAGAGACTTTGCGGCAATTTTAAGAAGGAATGAACTGAGATACAAATGGCAGATACCTGAGGGAGTGTTCTTCATCTACAAGGGGAAAAGATATAACATTAACTCAATAACTAAAATACGAGAGTTTTTGGAGAAGGTTTAGGTATTGCAGAAATTCCTCAAATTGAAGAGGCAGAACACAGCAGATCCCCAAGACCTAGAAGCAGCAGCCCAAACTCAAAGAAAGAACCAAGTTTATCTGAAGACGAAGGAGAATCAGAAGGAGAGACAGAAGAAGTTGAAGAAGAACCAGAGGAAGAAATAGAAGAAAAAGGAGCTAAGATGGCACCCAAACACAGAGAGTCCAGACCCTGAGAAAAACAAGAGATAGAAAGAAAAAATTAGAGAAATGATGGGAGACAATCAAATAAACTTTTTTCCAGTTAACGTAAACGGTCTTAATTCGCCCCAGAAAAGAAAAAGATTGTTTCATCAATTAGAAAAACTTAAAGCTGATGTAATATGTATTCAAGAGGCCCATATTAGGAAAAAAGATTATAAATATTTACAGAATAAAAAATTAGGTGAGGTTTATTATGCAACAGATTTAAATAAAAAAAAAAAGAGGGTTGGCGTCAAATATTAAATCATGGTTGAATCCAAAATTGCTGTGGGCCTCAGAAGTTGGCAGAATTTTGCTGACAGAAAGTTTTAATAGCAAGAAATCTGTTGTGGATAACATTTATGCACCAAACACAGCACAGGATCCTTTCTTTAAGAAACTACACAACAATTTAGATTTATGGAATAATTTGGACTTTATTTTAATGGGAGACTTTAATGGTATATTTGATCGGAATATTGAGAGGACCAGCCCAAAGAAAAAAGGTAAGAAAGCAGGTAACCTTCCAAGAACGTTTCTACAGATGATTGAAGAATACAACTTGATTGATCCATGGTGACTGCAGAATCCTAGGAGGAAACAATACATGCATTTCTCTAATAGACATAAAGCTTGGTCCAGAATTGACATGTGTTGGATATTGGCTATGTATAAAGGTATTGAAGCAGAGATATTGCCAAATACATTTGCTGATCACAATTTTCTCTTTGAAAATTAATAAACAAAACAAAAAGGGGGCATATGGCGATTAAATATGAATTGTTTGGGGAAAAGAGTTCGTAGACTATGCAAAAGAAGAAATGACTTGGTTTTTTAAAATTAATAATCAACTGACGATGAAACCACAAATAATATGGGATACAAGCAAAGCATATTTTAGAGGGATAGTGATAAGATATACTGCCAGAATGAGAAGGAAACAAAATTCAGCTATTAAAGAGATAATTCAAAATTTAAAGAATAAGGAAAAGGAAGCTCAAGAAAGCCCCTCCAATAAGGAAATTAAGCAAAAGATATTAAGACTATATAACATGAGATTAAAGTAATCCCAACAGAAGAAATGGAAAGAAATTTGAAGATAGCTAAACAGAATTTCTTTGAGAACGTATATAAACCAGGAAGATGGCTAGAAAATATCAAATAAATATACTTAAAGGCAAGAATGGAGAAGAAAGTTTTAAAGTCCAAGAAATGAAAAAGATAATAGAACAATTTTTTTTCAAACACTATATAAGAGGAATGAGTTGGATAAAGATAAACAAAGGGAATATTTAAGGAATAATAATAATAAACTTAGATTGACACAAGAACAGAGAGAACTTTTGAATCAAAGAATTACCATACAGGAATTAACTGAAGCAATTGCAAAACAGAAAAATCAGAAAGCACCAGGACCCGATGAACTTACAACGGATTATAAAATGTTTGAAGAAGTACTACAAGTACCTATGAAGAACGTGATATTGGAAGCTTGGCAAAGTAGTGAAATCCTGGAATCATGGAAGGAAGCGATAACAACATTGATCCACAAACAAGAAACAGATTCGAAAGAAATTAAGAATTACAGACCAATCTCACTACTTAACGTAGACTATAAGATCTTTGCGTCAGTTTTAGCTACAAGAATGAAAAAGGTGTTAATTCAGATAATCCATGACCAAGCAGTTTTTTTTTACCTAAGAGACATTTAAAAAATAATGTTAGAATAATAATTGACATTGGAATTCATAGAATTACAACCAGGAAAGAAATTGGGATTTTTATTTTTTTATTTTGGATGCACAAAAAGCCTTTGATGTTAACTGGGAATTTATGTTTCTACAACTACAAGAAACAGAGTTTGGAGAGAACATTACAAGGGCAATAAGAGGAATATATTTGACACAAAAAGCAAAAATAAAAATCAATGGAGATTACACAGAAGGGATTGAGATTCAACAGGGAATGAGGCAAGGATGTCCATTATCACCCTTATTGTTTATTTTGACACTGGAAATTTTAAACAACATAATAAGAGCAGATGAAAGAATATTTGGAATGAAAATACGGAATGAAACTTATAAATTACAAGCGTATGCAGATGACTTGGTTTTTATATTGGAAAACCCGACACATACTTTGAAGTATTTGATAGAAGACTTAAGTCAATATGGAGAAGTAGCAGGTTTAAAGATCAACTATCAAAAAACAAAACGGCTTTTGAAAAATATAAAGGATGCAGAAACATTGCAACTAAAATCTTATGGACTACATATAACAAATAAAATCAAATACTTGGGTATATCCCTATCAAAGAAATCTATTGATGGAAGAGAATTATTTGAAATTGTTAAAAGAGGTAGAAAAAGATCTAGAAAAGCGGAAGAATCTAAGAGTGTCATTGATGGGGAGAATTGCAGCCATAAAAATGAATATATTACCAAAAGTGACGTTTCTCTTCCAGACAATTCCAATTATCTATCTAAGGGAACCCTTACCTCGAGGACAGGCCTCCACTGCACCAATGGCTCTCCTCAATCAGAACCAGTTACTTTGCTAGCACAAACCCAGGGAGAGTAAGGGAGAAAAAAGGGGACAGGGAACAGGGTTGGGAGCTGGTGCACACAAGTATGGCCAAGATCCACCCCTCCACCTCCCATTTCGGCTCCCACCTGTCTCCCTCCCAACCCAGAAACTAAACTCCCGTGTTCCTCTCCCTCCCTGCTCTGTCCCCATGCTGGCTTATCCTCGCTCCCAAACAGCTGGCCTCTGGCATTGCCACTGTTTGCAGTGGCAGACCCAGAACAGCTACCAGTGGTGTACTGTGAATGCTCCTGTATGTCCACTTACAACAGCAGAACTGTGTTCCACTGCCATTAAGGGCTGCCTAGTCCTAGTTGGGATTGGGTTGTGAATTATTATGTATAAATTTCATTCATATCCCACACATACATGATAAATCCCAATTTATTTTACAACCCCGTGAGGTCCTGGTAGGTTATATTAAGAGTGACCTGAAGGACATCCAAAGAACCTAACGACGAACTGGAAATATGACCCGGATTTCTCTGCTCCAACCCAGCATTTCACACACTCCATATAGTTGCCTAGAATGCCGCTAATAACGTTTTTAAAACCTGTATGTATGTGTCATGTTTTATTGCCTGATGGACAACCAAATTAAGCCACAATATTGTGGAATGTAATCCAAGAGATTTTTTACTAGAGGATAAATCCCCCTCTGTTCATTGAAGCTGACTCCCATGATGCAGGGCATTAAAAGCTCAGAGATATACTGTATATTACAAGGAATTTTGTTGCATTAAAAAAAATGCCCAGCATTATATGCCATTCTGCCACTGCACAAGATTTAAAACTTGGACACCATTTTTTTTTTTTTTGCATGAGTTTACTTCTTAAAGCACAATCCTAACCTGGAGTTAGGTCAGCAAAGTTTGGCCAGCACAAGGGACACCGTAAAGTATATTTGGACCACTCTCGGAGTCAGAAAGGCCAGCACACAGACATGCGTCATTCTCCCTGACTCCAAGAATGGTCCAAAAGCGCTTTATGGTGGCTTTTGTGCCAACCAAGCTTTGCCTAACTGCTGACCTAACTCCAGGTTAGGACTGCACTCTTAGTTTCTTCCTTCACTCTTTCCACCATACCACTCATACTGATGACAGTGTCCTTGCTGCAGTTTATCTTCATTGGTTATAATCCAGAATACTTGTTAGGAATGTAAGAGACAGATGCATTCTGATGGCTGCCTGTTTCATTTACATGCTTCTCTATATGATCTGCACTATTGAAGAAATTACATGTAACAGCTGCTTAAATAATACCCCAAACAGGAAACTATTATCTAACCATGTCACAGCTGTTTGGAAAGTCGCAAGTATTTTATTTACCATGAAATGCTCTCACTGCTAGATGGAAGGATAGATGTGCACACCCAGGCACATACGTGTACCATGAGACATGTTCTAAAACTACCCAGGCCTGAGGCATGGAGGATCCTGTGGGCTTGAGTATCTTGATTTTATTTCCTATACTAGCCTTTTGTTACCCGTCGTTGCCCGGGGGAGAAAGTATCCCCAGCCTCTATTAGGAGAAGGAATGAATACAGGGACAAAATCAAGCAAAGGAGCGTAATGAAATTGTCACACTCACTGAATTAGCCCCCTGGAAATAGGTCCCTCTCAGATCCGACTGGGTGCTGGAACTCTCTGGATCATTTGCAACTCTTTGCCACGCCGGCAGTGCAAAGTACTTTCGGTTTCGCTTTCGGTTAGTCCCTGTGAATCACATAACCTGCAGAATTGTCTGTGGCCACAGGGTGGCAGCAGACCTGTAGCCCAATGCAATCCCCTTGGTGCCTGACGATCTGGCCCCTCTCCCCAAAAAACGGGGGGCTGTAGGGGGGTCTGACCCCCGCAGTGTTCTTTGCCAGGCTGCAAGGTACATGTGTGCCAAGTTTCGTGGCACTCGGTCAAGGCGTGGGGAAGCCTATTCGGAACATACATACACACAGACATACAGACCCACGTCCATTTATATATATATAGATTCTATAGCGCAGGATTTTGTGTTATGTTTTGTTAGAGATTGCCTGTGAGATGCAAGGTGATACTTTAGATACTTTCATGCAGAGGCATATGTAGGGAAGAATCACAGCATTAGGTTTTGCAAGCAGCCACTCCTCTTCGGAGTCATTCCCAGCGGCAAGAACAAAATAGAAGCTACATTTAATTGCAAAACTATGATCCCCCTCTAGGAACGCCTCTGTGCAAGCTACCTTAGAATGCTAGATGCAGGAGAGCAGCAACGAGATGCAGCTATCTAGTTGTCCTGTGTGCTCCCTGAGGCATCTGGTGGGCCAGTGTGAGATACAGGAAGCTGGACGAGATGGGCCTTTGACCTGATTCAGTTGGGCTCTTCTTATGAACTCTGCTTTCACAACAAGGAGCACAGATCTCCAAAAAGTTCTCATGAATGTTCCACTGAAATGATCAAGAGAAATTACATCTCTTGCATAACTTCTGTTCATTTCAATAGGGCTCCACCAATGAAAATTACCCATACACATTCTATGTGTATCTCTCCTTCAGCTGGTGATATGCCAGCCTCTCCTCTGCCCAGTTCTTAAATTGGACAGGAAAAGGGGGACAGAGAGGAAGAAAAAGAATCAGAAATGTGTGGATGTTCTGACTCTTCAGCCCAGCGATTTTCAACCTTTTTCATCTCATGATACGCTGACAAAATTGTGCTAAACTTGTCAAGACATACCACTAGTTTTTTGACAATTGACAAGGCACCGTACTGCTGGTGGGGGGCTCACACACCCCAATTGCACTGCTAATAAATGATCCCCAAACTCGCACAGAACACCTGTAGATCATTCGCGGCACACTGATTGAACACTGCTGCTCTACCCATCACTCTTCGCTCCTTCACACTTCCTCTTTAGCTCTCTCACCCTCTTCTTTTTGGAGCTGAGGGAAAGGGAAAAGAAGCAGGGCAGGCAAAGTAGACATCCAATCTGCTACCTGAGGAGGCCACTGCCTCTGTCAGCCTATGCATGGGTCAGCTGGGGCTCAGGCCCAATGAAGGATGTATGCATATTAGGATGACAGCCTAGCAGCACATTTCTAGACGGGTCTAGAAATGACTTGGAAGTCAGGCTCATTGTGTTCAGTGGTGCCATGGCCTCCCTTAAGCCAATGTGACCAACGTTGTCACACTGGGCCCTACACTTGGGGGGGGAGCACACCAGCACAAGTATATGGCTGTCTAGAAAGTATAGACTGTATTTTTCTTCAGCCTAGAAAAAAGGCGCCTGAGGGGGGACATGATTGAGACATACAAAATTATGCATGGAAGGGATAAAGTCGATAGAGGGATGTTCTTTTCCCTCTCTCAAAACACCAGAACCAGGGGGCATCCACTAAAACTGAGGGTTGGGAGAGTTAAAACAGATAAAAGGAAGTACTTTTTTACCCACCGGGTAGTTAATCTGTGGAACTCCTTGCCACAGGAGGTGGTGATGGCATCTGGTCTTGATGCCTTTAAGAGAGGATTGGACAGATTTCTGGAGGAAAGGTCCATCGTGGGCTATAGGCAATGATGGATTGTGCAACCTCCTTACAAAGGTGGTGGGCTACTGGTACCGGGTGCAAGGGAGTGGCAACAGGATGCAACAGGATCTTGTTGTTTCATGCCTCCCTGGGGCACCTGGTGGGCCTCTGTTAGATACAGGAAGCTGGACTAGATGGGCCTTTGGCCTGATCCAGCAGGGCTCTTCTTATGTTCTTATGGCCTGCTGCAGCAGGGATCCCTGTGGTCTGTAAATCAGTGGGGCAAGCACAGCAGCTTTGCCTTGGGTCCTCCCACCTGACCCTGCCTCCAAACAGCCCAAAATGGGCCTCCTGGAAGCAGTTGGTTGTGATGTCATAACCAGGACCCATGCTTTGTGCATAGCACCATAAGTGCTCTTCTGGTGAGTGGGGGGCCTGTGGGGAGGGGAGGGGCCCCCACACGAATGCCTTGCATAGGGCTCCGCTGCTCCTAGAGCCAGCCATAAATGGGCCTTACTCCATTACTCCCCCAATAAGTGCGACTAGGATTTTGGTTGGTCGTAGCCTTCAGAACATGGCAGACATCTCGTTGCAGGGGCAAGTCCGGGGCGTTCTGGCCAGTGACGTCTCTATAGGGAGGGCAGAGCTCTAAGTGTTGCAAGAAGCCTTACCCTGTCATGTAAATCCCTCCTCTCCCTTGCTGCTGTAGCCAGTAAGCAACACCAAGATGTTGCTTTTCCCTGTGAGGATTGGCTAAAACGGTGCAGGAAAGGAGTGATTTCCACTGCAAGGTAAAGCTTCTTGCAAAACTTAGAGCTCTGCCCTCCCTGTACAGAAGTCACTGGTTCTGGCATCTAGGGCAGCACTGCAGAGTACCTGACTGGGCGTGCGCTGTTGTCCGCTTTCTGTAGCATTCTGCTCTGACCACTGTGCGTGAGACCACCTCCCGCTGTGGAGTGGGACGGTCAAGGCGGTGCCACCACCTCCTCCTCCACTTGCACCCCGGAACCAGCTGGCGACGGGGGAAGTTTTTCCCGCCCCTTTCAGCACGTGTCGCTGGACAACGTGAGGATTCGAGTGCGCCCTAGCGATTGTGGCAGGTGCTTGCGTGTACTTTTTTTGGGGGGGGGGATGTGGAGTGATGACGACGTAGTCATTGTTGTTCTGGGTTTCAGAAGCACGCGCTCGTGCAACAGTGTACGTCTGTGTGTGTCTGGGTCACCTAGTGCCCGTGGTGGGAATGTCAGCGCCGGGCAGGCTGGGCTTCCACGCGGGCCGGGAGAGCGACGGGGACAGGGCTAGCAGCCGGTGGCGCCCGCGAGACGGAGCGCGCTCTGTGCAGGCGGAGGCGCGGCTGGGGAGGGCGTCGGCCGCCCCCGGCTCTCCAGCCTTTGTGACGCGCGCGGGTCCTCACTGTGCTGCGCACGAGGTTGCGTGAGCAGCGGGCTCGGCCACTTCGGCCATGAGGCGGCCACAGCAGCGGCGTCGGCCGCGGCGCGGGTCGGGCCAGTGTCTCGGGGCGGAGGGTGGGTGGCGCGTCTCCCCGAGCGACCGAGGCGCGTCCAGCGCCAACAAGAGCAGGAAGAAGGCGCCGACAGCGTCCTGCTGCAGCTTGTCCGGCGCCGAGACCCCGCAGGAGATGGCGCGCCTGGGCAGCCCTGGCCGGTTCTCGCCGACGCGCTGCTTCTTGGACGCCTACAGCTCGGAGCCCGAAGCGGCGGGCGGCGAAGGGGGCCTGGGGCGGCAGGGCCGGGCGCAGCCGTACCGGGAGGATGGGGGGCTGTTGCTGCCAGTGCCGCCTCGTCATAAGACCAAGGCCTGCAGCTCACAGGCCCGCCATAAGAAATTTGCCACCGCCCCTTCCGCCCACCCGCTCCCCGTCGCCTGGCAGCATCAGCATCTGGCCCCAGCCGGCGAAGGCTTCGCTACCCCTTGCACCACAACTTCTTGCACAACCCTCTACGGCGGGGACTTTAATGGTCAACCCGAGCAGCTCAGTCGCCTACCACCACCAGCAGCAAAGCATACACGCGTGGAAGAACTCCTCCGAGAGGACCAATGGGCTAGCCCTGTTTCCAGACCGCTAGAGTACGACTTCCCCACGGATGCCAGCAAGCCACCCTCAGTCTGCCCCTCTTCCTTCTCCTTCACCCAGATGGACAAAGCCTCCCCCAAGACTGAGAAGAGAGACCCCAGGAGAAGGGATTGGCAAGAGCCCTGTGAGAGCAGCCCCAGCTTGGCTGACCTGATGCATAACCTAGCCCACCAGTATGAGGATGACGAGCCCCAGGCCTACGTCAGCCACGACCGCAACGGCCACAACCATCACCACCACCATCACCGCCATGATCACCACCATAAATCTAGGAAGGGAGACCCGATCAGTGTCCAAGATCTAACTGACAAGAGATACCTTGATTTGATTCCGGAGAGAGACAAAAAGATTGCGGCTCTGATGCTGGCCAGGCACCAGGAAGAGGAAGAGATGAAAGACAGGCAGATGCAGGTGTCCGATGCCTGGGAGAAGATGAAATGGAAGGAGAAGAAGCACAAAGCAAAGATGGAGAAGAACAGGCAGTACCAGCTGGGCGAAAGTATGTACCAGTGGCAAAAGGATCAGGATCAAAGAAGAAACAAGCTCAGGTTGGAGGAGCAGCAGCTGTTAGCTGCCAGGGAGAGGGATATTATGTTGCGTGACAAGAAATGGAAAAAA
This sequence comes from Lerista edwardsae, assembly GCA_029204185.1. Lineage (NCBI taxonomy): Eukaryota > Metazoa > Chordata > Lepidosauria > Squamata > Scincidae > Lerista > Lerista edwardsae. Next base: position 1,830,141 of record JAJKFI010000115.1, read on the forward strand.
ATGGCCAAAGAGCAGGATTGTAGACGCAGGGAGAAAATGGACAATGCTAAACTTCAGGCTGATTATAAGAAACGTTGTCAGGAAAAGCAGCTCTGGGACAAAAGATTAAATGAGAAAAATTCCAGGGAGCACAGCACTCACATGTACAAAGAGAAGATGCTACAAGCCTTGGAGAAGAAACTGATAAAGGAAATGGAGAGGAAGAGGAGAAAAGTAGATATGAATGACTACAAAAAAACCAGGCACACGCATCTGAAGGAACAAGTGGATGACAGAATCAAAGCTGACGAGCTGTACAAGAGGCTCTGTATCGAACAAAAGCTGCAGAGATCTCAAGAGATCCTTGAGCAGTTGCTTGATGAACGGAACAGAGAATTAAAAGAAAAGTCCTTCAAGGAAGAAGAACAAGGCATGATCGCCAGGGCCAAAGCAAAAGAAACAGAGGAAGAGAAAAGGAGGCGTAAGGAGATGCTGCTGCAGATAGCTGAGATGAAAATCCAACAGGCCAGAGACATCATGACCAAAAATATCCAAGACAGATCACAACGTATGCAAGAAATTAACTGTATGAAAGAAAGAAACCATCATTGCCGCAAACAGAAGCTTGATGATGACGAAAAGTGTCACCTGCGGGAAATGCAAGACGCTTTAAGGAGGAAAGATCAGAAATGTAATCAGATTCTAAGGCACAAGGACGCAGCTATTGAAGAATCTCGGAGAATAGCCAAAGCATCTTATGACCTGCGAGAGAAAGCAAGAGATCTGATAAACCACAATTCATTCGATCGTATGGTTTTAGACGCCCATCGTAATGCAAGTCTTCTTAGGGGCCTCTAGGGACGTTTAAGGAAACATTCCAAACTTTCTTGTGCCAGAAAAAAAAATGTGGTTGTGTGATGCATTCATTTTGTGGGGGTTCTGCATTGCTGTACACTAAAGTGGTTTCTGTCTTAATTTCTCTTTGACTCATAACTGTTTGGGAAGATTGGGATGTGAAGGAGTTGACAATATATACCAAACATATATCACTTGTATTTGTAATTCATTGTTAACAGAAAGTGTTGAATCTTGGCCACATGCTGCTTTGTACAACTAGTGCAATGTGTGATGTGGCCCTCGAAAGACTAAGCTTTTCAATTTAATATTCCTGTTACAGATTATTTTTAAACACCTATATTTTAATATGACTACCTAGATTTGTTCACAAATTGTGTGTATTAGAGAGTGTACATATGTAGATAACAGTTGATATCCTATCAAACTATGCAACAGCCAAGATTCAAATTATATTTAGAGATTTTTCTGTTTTTTTCTAAATAAATACTTTTTTGTAGCTAAATAATTTAAGCAAAAGTCTTCATTCATGCATAGCGTCAACTGTTCACAAGACCCATTTATTCAGTAGACCTTATAACTCTATCGCTCTTTGTAAGATAAAAGTTAGTTTGTCACACACTAGGAGTGTGTTCTTTGTCAGATGACTGTGTTGCCTATGTTAAGTTTAAAATTCATGAAATTAAAAGCATCTTATGAATGAAACTGCAAAAAACACAAACCATAAGACATCTTGAAATCAAACTGGATTAAGTTTTAAATATTTTGTAAAGTAGGAATTGTGCTACTTGATGTTCACTTATTTATTTGAAGAATTTATATCCTACCTTTCCTGGGCTGAAGCAAATGCCCAAGGCAGCTTACATAGGCAGGCTAGTCTAAGCCACCATTTTTAAATGTTTTTTTTTTAAACAAATATACAGTATTCTGTGATTCTCCGAATTCTCAGTCCCAGATATGGCCTTTACAGTGTGGTTCTCTCCTCTAGCTAGCAACTTAGAATTGGTATAGTCCAATGGCTAAGAAACTAATGGCCCATCCAATGGTATGTCTGCTGTGATGGCCCCTGGGCTGCATCAGTTTTACAGGCCAATTCTTTGCCTGTAGGAACAGCAGTAGCCAAACAGACGCTCAGTAAGTTAGTGTCAAGACCATATTATAGGCAGGGGAGTGGGGGAGATCCTGATTGCAGCAACTTGCACCAGGATCTTATCCCCAGAGCACCACTTCAGAATGCCCCCAGGTCTCCTTGGTCTTTCACCAGCAAAATGGCTGGTGTGTGTCCGAGAAGACCCATAACCGCCCTGTAGGCCTTCAGGTCAAACTACCATTGCCACCATAGCGTGCAGGACGTACCTTTTTCATGCAGCTGAATGCTGTAGTGTAGCAGAGGATAGGATTGGTATGTGAGCTATAAATAACCCAAGTCCCTGGTTCAAATTTTGCCTCTGCTTTAAACTCACTAGATGGCAGTCAGACAAGCCATTTCCCCTCAGTCAGGCTGAAATCCTATACACACCTGGGAGTAAGTCCCATTTACCCCAATAGGACTGACTTTGAATAGATACACATAGGATTGTGCTCTTCGTTTACCAGCTGCAATATAGGGATAATAATACCTTACAGAATTGTTGTAAGGACCACATCAAGGTAATAACATGTGAAGTGATTTGCTTCACTCAAAATATTCAGAAATCACTATACAAATGTGAAATGTTATTCATGTTCTGGGTCCCCAGTGTGAGCTGATCTATAACCTATGGTGCAATTCTATGCATGTCTACTGAAAAGTAAGTGCAATTGCATTCAATGAATCTTGCTCCCAAGAAAGTGTGTATAAGATTGCAGCCTTTATTTACGTGCATATTGAGTTATGGGCCTTTGTTGTTTAATCACAACTTGTGGATAATTGAGGCAGAGGAAGATGGTCTAAGCTTTTTAGCTAGTTTATATAAAATTGTCCCCACTTAAACAAAAAAGAGTCTGATGGGGCTTTCTATTCCTTAAAAAGCAACAACCTTAACAGGAGCTGATAATGCACAGTTGGGTCCAAAAATGATCTCCCAAAATAGAGTTACCAACAGAACAGAGTTATCTGAAGAAACACTCTACAAATAACAGGAAGCTTCACTCATCAAGCATTGCTTAGGCTTGCAAGTTGTGAAAGCTTGGTGGGGGGGGGCATCATAAGTAAATTTGTTGTGCCAGCCAATGGGGTGCGGTGGAGGCTGCATCATAATCTCTGCACCATGCATGCCAGCCTTGGAGAGGATTGGGCCTTTCGACTGGACTCTTATGTACACTGGCATGGGAGTGAATTCCATTCAACACTGGGGCTGGCTTCTGAGTATTATTATTAGAAAAAAAAATATCCCACCTTTCCCATGCCAAAGCGTGAGTAGACATCCATTGGGTTGTACTGTAAACATACTAAATTTTCATAAATTTTCAGCAGCATGAAAACATCCTGTTCATCAAAAGATTTATCCTTAGTTGTTTAAGGAATAAAAAAGTCTGTGTTTAAAGGGGCTGAACTTGCAAAAAAAAAAAGTGCCATTAGCCAAAGGTGAATAATTACCTTAATTTACAGAAGAACCAATGTCCAGCACTGATCCTGTTTTGGGGGGAAGGGAAAATAGGTAGGGACCTATTTTGAGGATGGCGCTTCCAGCACAACAGAAATTTCATTGCTGTCTTGCATGTGCCATTCTGTGGCAGTAAGAATTCCAGGCATCATTCTTGGGAAATTGGCTGGCCTCAGCAACTGGGATTCTGTGAATCAGAGCAAGCCGTGCCAGGCACCCAGCCCCTGCAAGTGACGCTTCGAGGCTGCATGTGGACCCATGTGAGAAATCTGTTTCCCTGTGTAAATTACTCCATGATGGACTCTGATATCTACTGTTTTCTAGCCGTACATTGACATACTCATGCTGATGTTCAGCACTTAGTGCACAGTCAAGTTGCATCCTTGGGCTGAAGCATCTTGCGTCGGCCCAGGGATGTCATAAACGGGCCATAAGGCATGTCTGCGACAGTACAAGAGGGGCCGGGCCGGGCCGGGCCAAGGACTCATGCTGACTCAGCCACGCCGTGGGGCCACCCAGGTAAGCTGGCCTCTCACTGGCCAAATTTGGATGTGCATGGGCTTTGTGAGGGTGGGGGAAAGGTGGGAGGGGACGGAGGGAGGGAGGGCCCATGGTTGGGCCAGCCTGGGAAGGGGGTGAAGCATGGATCTGGCCATTGGGCTGGATCCTAACCCCTGTCCCCGGGGTGCATGGGCCCAATCCGGGTTCTCGGATTTGCACCAATGATTTTGCTGGTGCAGATCTGAGGAGCCCCATAGGGCTGGCTGCAGCTTACCCCAGGATAAGGGGACAAACATCCCCTACCCCACAGTGAGCTCAAGCCAGCTCTTATACTGCACTGGATACAGCGCAGGCCAGCCAGCTTGCCTGTTCCATACAGTATAGGATTGGGCTGCCTAATTTGTAATCTGTTTCATTAAGAAATAAAAAATACCTGTAACAACATAAGTTTGTTCAGGATTGAAGATATTTGTTATTTTTAAAAGTAGTTCTACTATTAACTTGCACCACAATTTTTATAACATTAAGTGATTGCATATAACCTCTGAAGAGCTTCCTGAGAGTTAGCTCATGCGCTTGCTTGTAGCAAAAACAACAGAATCTTGTAGCATCAGTAGTACTGTACTAACAAATTTATTTCCACATAAGCGTTCCTGAACTGCAGTCCACTTCATCAGATGTACAAAATGAAATCCACTACTTCAAAATGTTATATACAGTTGCTCTAGAATCTCTTCCTTTAGGTTTATTTCCTGCCTCCTTGAAGAAAAAATGATAGGATTAAATGTGAGTTGCAGAAATCTTTGACCTACATAGTCTGCTTTCTCTGTTCATAACTCCCATTTATTAGAGCTTATTTATATAAATGAAAATTTATTTCCATCAAATTATTTTCATAATATAGCAGCAAATAAATGTAATTTGATTCTGACTGTGATTATAGTCAGTGAGACACATAGTGAGACACATAATTGTAATATTTACTTTGGGTGATCTGACAAAAGGAGAACGTAACAGAGGCTTGAAATGTCTCATTGGTACAGCAGATAGCGATTGTAATTTATTTCAGAGTTTGACTAGAGTGCCTGTGAAAGTTTATAATAAGCTGCTAATGCATTGTCTTTGGCAGTAAAGGACGGAAATGATTGCAGCATATTTGTTTATAGTAATTGGTTCATTTTAAGAAGTAGGTGGGCACCAGGAGAGTTGTGAGCAATTTTTTTTTTCAAATGAAGCCCCCTATTATAATGTGGATGTTTGAGCATGGTCTTCAAAATGCAAGGTGAGCATCACTTCCAAACAGACACAAGCTGTTATCCCATAACACAGCACAGGAAAACATATTTTACAATTGGTAACACATTAAAATGTGACAGCAGAATGGCATACTCAATAAGGATAAGTTGCCAAATCTGCTAGGGGTGCATTTTCTGTTGTTACACCTACACTAACTCCTCTGTTTGTGCTTGCTGACATAGTTGCTCTGCTTCCCAATATATCCCCATGTTTGCACTAATCTTCAGAGCTGCCCTGGATCAGATGGGTCAGAGATCCAGGGTCAGATTCAGAGCTGCCCTGGATCAGATGGGTCTGTGGAAGAAGAGCAGCCAGTTAGCAAAATTATGCAACCTAAACTGTCTTTGTAGCAGGAGCAAGAAGCAGCAGCTCTCAGACACACACCCACAACACAGTGCAGACTTTGCTTATATTAAGGATTGTGGGCCAGCAGACTGGCCATCATGACCCTAGGCCAATCTGTTGACATGGGTTTCAAGTCAACTGTCTTGCCTTGTCCTTCGTGTGTACAGCGTTGGAAACATGCTGCTGTAAAAATAACAAATGGAACCAATTAACTTCCAGAATTACTGTGGGGGATATTGATGGATTTCACTTCTTCTTTGATTAACGGCCCAATCCTGTTAGGATTTACAAAGGTAAATTTCACAATCGGCCGCCAGAACTCACAGTGCCGTAAGTGTTGTGCTGCTGTCATGTGCATCAGAGCCACTTGTGCAAATGGCCAGAGGGTCCAGAGATGAACCCAGCCTGTCCTAGCCTAGTGCTGTGAGGGGTGGACAGTTTGGGTTGTGGGGGAGGGGTGGATATTGGCAACAGGAGTGCACACCGGGAGTCTATCCCCTGGGTCTCCTCGGACCAATGCCAGCAAAATAGCTGCTGACCCACTGATAGCCAGGTGGCTTACGGAGACCAGAGACATTCACCTCTTCAAGGCCATCTGATCACCTTAACATGCAGTGCATGCTCCAACAGCCTGGCTGCATAGCATAGCACAGTGGACGATATGGTTGGGCTCTAGATCTCAAATAGTCTGGGGTACATTTTTAAAAGAACAGTTACTGCATTTGTGTAAATATTCTTTCCTGTTTATATACTGGTACATCATCATCACCCCCAGGTTGTTCACTTGGAAGAAGCGATATGTTCATTTTGAGTTGTAAAGAAAGCTATGTTTTGTAAGTAATGCCCACAATATTTCATTGGGCCTGGGGTTGTATTCAGTGGTAGAGTGCGTGCTTTGCATGCGACAGTCTCAAGTTTAATCCCTGGTGTATCCAAGGAAGGATGGGTAAAATCCCTGTCTGGAGAACTGCTGCCAATCTGTGTAGACCACCTTAACTGAGATGGAGCGGTGATCTGTCTAAGAGAGCAATCCTAACCTTGAGTTAGGCTGGCACAAGGAACACCGTAAAGTATGTTTGGACCACTCTCAGAATCAGGGAGGATGGTGCATGTCTCTGTTGGCCTGGACCCACTTTTTGGAATGACAATCTGTCCAGGACCCACCAGAAGTGATGTCATGGCTAGAAGTGCCAGCATTGTGATGCCAGAGCCTGCTGCTTTCCTGGAAATGCAATTGGTGGGTTATTTCCCAGTCATTTTCCAGTAGCAAATTGAATCAGAAAGAAGCTGATTTACAAGCATATGAAAGCATACACAAGCATATGAAACAGCCCTCCCGCTCTCCAGCATCCCATCTTCCCATATTTTCCAATACGGCTTTGCAACCCACCCGAAATTGACTCGCAATCCACTGGTGAGTCCCAACCCACAGTTTGGGAACCACCGATTTTCGGTGTCCCTTGTGCCAACCAAACTTTGCTGTCCTAACTATACTGGCCTAGCTCCAGGTTAGGATTGTGCTTGCAGTATAAGGCAGCTTGTTGTGTTTATAGATACTTCTATCTGCTAACGAGGCAAGAAGCACTTTTTAAACTGGTGTTCCTCTCATATTTAGCAAGGTGGGGTGTAATTGTCCCTCCTCACCCAAACACAGTGTCTTTTCTAGTGGCTATCACTGGTCATGTTCTGCATTTTTTTTTTTTTAGATTGTGAGCTCTTTTGTGACAGGGAGCCATTTAACTTTTTTTTTTTTTGGCCTATAAACCACTTTATGAACTTTTTGTTGAAAAGCAGTACAAAAATTCTGTTTGATTGATTGATTGATTCTATCTGGAAGTTCAGATTCCTTACCAGAACCTTGCATTTCTGAAATAAACCAGAGGAGGGCACTAAAGAGTTACACAATGATCTCTAATTTCAGAAAAGCAGTTTCTAAAAAGAGGTTTGAAATGAGAACTGTTATTTTTATTTTGTTGTACTGGGTATATATTGATAGAATTAATTGAGACGTACTCAGTATTCGTTCCATTGCTGTATTTCCCTTTAAAACGTAATCTAACCCTGGGGGTTTGCTGAAGGAGCCCTAGGGTGCCGCAGTCCACCTGCTGGCATATGGGACAGAATATCTGCAGACTCTCTCTTGTGGTTAATTTCAGGCAAAACACATCTCAGAAATGATTTGGGTGCAAAAAAAGTTTTTTTTTACAAGCTGGGGTAATTTTTTTTCCTCATGGAAATCCGACATTTACAGCCCAATCCTAAACTGCCTGCTGCCCAGAGGAGCGACCACTGCATCCTATGGGTGCTATGGCAGTCACCGGAGCCTCCTCAGGGAGTAGGGGACATTTGTCCCCTTACCCTGAGTGAAGTCCTGGCCCTGCAATGAGTCTGCTTGAGTCTGTACTGGCTCTTTGGCTGGTGCAGACTTGAGAAGACCCATCAGGCTGCCTGGCCTGAAGCAGGACATAGGATCCGGTGGAGGCGGCCTCTGCTGGTCCACCCCCTACCCAGGCCCAGCCTCTGACCAGCACTGCTAAAGCACTAGCCAGCCTCCTCCCCCGTGCTGTTGGTCCCTCCTTAGCCAGCCTCCTCCCCCGTGCTGTTGGTCCCTCCTCCCACAGTGCCTTGAACGTGTTTTATGGCACGTTCGCAACTCCTTTAGCTTGCAGTACACGCATACTGCCAGCGTTAGGGCCTTCCTGATTGGGCCCTCGTACTGCAGTGGAAATCATAACTCGCACATATTTTATTAATAGGAAATAGCCAGCAAATGCAATCAGACTACGTTTTGGCTAAGTTGTTAGACTATGTCTTAAAAGTGCTACGTTGCGGTCCCACTAGCTTTGCATCTTTTACAAGAAAGCAGAAGTGATAAGAAAGTAATACTTCCTTCTTATTCAGCTGAGGGCGCAATCCTAACCTGGAGTTAGGCCAGCACAAGTCACAGCCCAGGCATGTTGCAAACGTACCATAAAGTGTGTTTGCACTACTTCCTGACTCCGAGAGTGGTGCAAACGCACTTCGTGGTACATGTGGTACAACACTCCTGGGCTGGCACAAGTGACTTGTGCCAGCCTACCTCCAGGTTAGGATTGCGCCCTGAACTAGATAACAGAATTATCAGTTTTGGCATTTGAGTATCAAATTTAGTTTTTCTATAATCATCATCTTGTGTTGGACTCTTGTGCTTCCCCTGGTTGGAATCATTGCATCAAAATTAATGTAATGCAAGTATATTGCTTCTTCCCCATAATTCCATAAGAACAATCAAAACAGCCCAATTGTGTCAAGCTTACTGCTTGCGCTCCCGCCTTACCGCTGGCTCTGGGTGAAACATGCCATTAGGCACTCTGGCACTGGCGAGTAGGCCGCCGGGCTGCAGGTGAGACCAGCCCTCCAAAGGCACCTGGCGGGAGCACCAAGTATCACTGCTGATTGGTAGCGAGGCTTTTCTGGTTGAGGGGAGGCAGGGAAGGGGTGGAACTGGGTGGAAAGAGGGTGGCCTGAAGGTTGGATCCAGGCCAGGGGTGGAGACAGTGGTAGATTCAGCCGCCAAATCCTATACCCCTTCCCAAACCAGGAAACCTGGCACAGGTCTCTGTTCTGCACCTGCTCAATAGCAGTCACAGATCCAAGTAGATCCACTGGGGAATCGGAGCTCCGGCATTCCTTTCATATTCTCCTTTGAGCATTTTACTCCCCCAATTTTTGCGACAGGCCTTTCTACTAGTGGGGGAGTGTGTGTGTGTGTGTGTGTGTGTGTGTGTGTTTTAGACCTCCAGCTGCTTCCCTGGCCCCATAGGACAGGGCAGTGGTCATTTTTAGCGCTGCTATAGCCCTGGGCGCTAGGAAAGCATGGGACTGGAACATAGGTTGTGCAGTGCTTTCAAGTGATGAAGCATGTTTTTTACTTACCTGGTTATCATCCATTCAGCAACCCTCTATGTAAGTAAATATTACTATTGCCACATTGCAGATGAGTTGCGGAGGCTTAGGGAGCATGGCGTTCTTACGATCGCCTGGGGAATTTCTGTCAACAGTGAGATTTGAATCTCACGGCGCAATCCTAAACTGCACTGGAACAGGCAGGCTGGTGGGCCTGTGCTGTATCCCTCACAGCTTGGGAGCAGGCAGGAGCCTCCCTGGGGCAAGGGCATGTGTGTGCCCTTACCCCAGGGTAGGTGCCAGCCGTGCCTGTGGGCTCCTCGGATCCGTGCCTGCTGTTTGCTAGGCTGCTTAACAGGCGCAGAGCAGAGGACGCTGCTAGCAGCTAGTGTTGGCCCAAGTTAGGGTGTTGGATTGGGCCCTCAGTATCTCAGCCGCTGCGTGTTCATTTATAAATGATTATCTGAAAAACAAGAACTCCTCCATTAGACTCTAGTGCTCTTTTTTCCAGTTTTCCAAAGAATGCTGAACCTGCCAAGATTGCCATTGCTTAGGAAATATGGAAAAGGCACGTCATATTTATGGAGATATTTATGACAGTGAAATTGTTGCATGGGGAGCCTTATTCTGCTTGGAGCTACAGCAGGAATGGAAAGGTATATTGCGTGTGTATTTAACTAACATTGGTGCTCTGGTTAAAAATGATTGCTCAGATTCTGTTATCTATTAATGGCTGATGGACTTCATACCAAAAAGTTAATGAAAAGAGCAATGAAATTGATATGCTTCAATTCTCTCATTGGATCCTGCTCATAATAAACTTGCTTGTAGCGTGCAGTCACTGTTCATGGCTTTCCAATACTTCCCTTCCCATTTCTTTTTCCTGTGGAATCTACTTGTGTGAATCCAGAATTTGTAATTTCAGGCTTTTTTCTCTTCATTACCATACAAACATTATTCAAGTATTCCCAGCGAAGGTCTGGGGAACTATGCTGGGCTTTTTCCCAGGCTTTCTTCTTAAGTATTTGGGGGGGGGGCATAAACCCTCCGACAACAAGCAGAAGACTGTGGTGTTGTCAAGCTTAGCCATCGTCTGATGGTGATGTAATGGGCACGGCTTGCGCTGACTGGCTGCAGCCAAACTGGACATGTTTTGTGCACACAGGGCACCCGGCCGTCGGCTTACGATGCGGTGACACTGAAGCCGTCCTTACAAAGATCAGCGAAAGGAGACTCATTCAGAGGGCAACAAAGCATCAGTGGAGCATGAAACGAAAGGAAATCTTGCATTCAGGGAAGAGATGGTTTCCAGCTCTTTTACGAGTGACTGGAGACAATGTGGGTCATGCCGCAACAGCGACAATGCTTTTGTTTCACGTAAGAAGTTGTCAGGCAGGACACAAGCAAAAGAAGTTGTGAAGGAGCACCTAGCCACATCTGGGCATTTGGGGACTGGCTACTGGTATCAGTGGTAGTACGTTTGGCTACCAAATGTGAACCATAGCAAAACTAAGCTATCCATTCAAAATGAAATCTGAGAAACTTACTTAAATCGAGAAACGTACTTATGTACATCATTCACTGAAGGCTTTATATATGTTGGAGTACAGTGTACCTCTGTACAGGCAGCACATACCCACTGCAACCCCAGCCAGTCTTTGCAATAACCAGGATCTTTCTGTAGCACGTTCCTGTATAAGTAGTTCTTATACACTTGCCCTCCTGCCCAAGCCGCCCCAGGCACAAAGGTGAGCAGCGTTTGTCCCGCCTTCCTCCCCCTATGCTGAGAGAGCGTAGCAGCCTATCCAAGTTTCCAGCACTGATGCAGCACAATGCAGCCCAAAAGTAAAGGAACAAGCACTCCCTTACCTTGAGGAGGCCTCTGTGACTCCCCCTCCCCACAATAGGATGCAGCACATGCCCCATTGGCTCACCTGCATCAGCACGGAAAAGTTTTATAGGACTGGGCCATCAGTGAGCTGCCTTGAGAAGCTCTTATAAGCTGAAAGGTGGAAAGGGGAGACACAGAGAGGTCTGGTTTCAGGAGCTGTGTCATCTCAACATTATGTGCAACATCTGACCACCTTGCTAGTTGCTAATATGCAAACAGGAAGTTTTCCCCCTTTTATCTCTGCAGCAGCCATTCAGACCACAAATTTGGCAATTGTGTTCAATGAAGCTGTAGGCAAAGACATTACTTCCTGCCATTGGAGTGCTGAGAAGAATGAGGGAATTGAACTTATGTGGCAAATGTGCACTAAAAGGAGCACAAATGAGATTGTTAGGGCTTCCCAGTGGTTCCTATGGCCTAAAGCAGGCATAACCCAAAATCTTTTGCATGCAAAAAAAAAATGCTTTTGTTTTAGCTGATTACTGAATAGCAGAAGTAAAGGGCCAGGGTGCAAAAGGGGACAATGGAAATGCTGCATCTGCACAATCGTCTCAAATGTTTGTAGTCTGTTTTCTCTTTGCAAGTGTTCAGATCACATAAGCCTAGTTGCACAAACCTTGTGCTCCTGTCAGAAGTTTTATGCCTGCAGGTTCAGAGAGAGAGAGAGCGCGCCTTGGTAAAGCCACAAGGCGAGAATGATGCCTGTGAAGACATTGACATGCTCAAAGGAGGGCAAAGAGGATGACTTGTATCGGACGTTGCTTTGGGACTCCTTTATTTTCCCTTGCTTTGTCTCCCTTGGCGACAGGCTTTCATTCCGGGTTGGCTGGGAAGTGAAAGATTTCTTACTGTAGTCGTGCATTTAAGGAAAGACAATCAATCATTCTTCTCTGGCACCATTGGAGAAACCAAGTGAAAAGGAGGAGGTCATGCGCAGTAAACAGCCTATCTCAAGACATGCTGCAAGGTGAAGTTGGCCTGTGGGAAAAAAAATAACTTCAGTTGCTCAAGATCCCACACTTGGCCTTCAGAAAGGGAGAAGTGCTCCTTACTCCCGTCAAGGGTGCTGAATCGTTCGGCGCAGATTTGCCACCTCGAAAAGAAAACCCGTCGTGAAAGCCGATTACCTCATCCCCGACACACAGAAGACAGTCATCCATCTAATTTCTCCTCCTTACAAATTGGCAGAGGGGTTACTAGGGTTCAGGCAGCCTCATTAAAGGCCGTGCCAAGCTGTGGGGAGAATGGATGGTGGGGTTTCAATAAAAGAAGCCTGAAAGGCCGTTCTACACAATCCCATTGTTACTAAGAGCTGCTGAACAAAGAGACGTATTGTTTGGGGAGTGATTTCTGCCAGGGTGGGAAAAGTTTTGAAACGATGTGCCAAATATATTTTAAAAGAAATATTGTACCCTATATGACCCACTAAACCTCAGCTCCATTTCATACCGCTGGACTGAAGACTGAAGCATGAATGTCCTTTTTCAAGAGTGAAAGAAGTGGTCTCCTTTGCAACATTTGCACCAGCTTGGATTCCCCACCTCCCTCTTTTCTGTATCAAGGGAACAGAAAGCTCTATGAATCCCACTTCTTCCTTCTCTGATAATGTCTGAAGTGAGGTCTGTGAGCCCCACGTGGCTTTCAGAACCCATCAAGTACTTTGGACATTGTGCAAGTCACTGTCATACCTGGGGCTCAGTTAATGTTCTGGCGTCACCCAAGTTGACTTCACGCTGGGCTCCTTTAGTGCCACTGAGCCATTGCTTTCCCACAATCAGCTGGAAGTGGAAGTAAAGCAGTATTTGCGCATGCATTTAGGGCACAATCCTAATCTGGAGTTAGGCTGGCACAGTTAGGCCAGCAAAGTTTGGCCGACACAAGGGACACGGTAAAGTATGTTTGAACCACTCTCTGAGTCAGAGAGGCCAGAACACAGAGGTGCGCCATTGGCTTGCCAAAGCCCCTGCTCCAAACTTTCCTCCCAAATGCTGCGCCCACTTAGGCTACTTAGTAACCCAGATACAGACAGTTCTGGCAATGTCTACAAACTACCAGACCCCAGCACCAACAGAGAGATCACCCCACCCAGAGGCTTGCCTGTAGGCCACAGGTCTCCTTGAGCTTCAGAGCAGGTATCCTTCAATAATGGCCAGTCCTCTGTCCAATAGTCCTTAGTCATCTGTCAGTCAAGCCAGTCCATATATCAGTTCACCACACCAGTCCATTGTCCAGTCCCTTAGTCAGTTAGTTAAGCCAATAGTTCAGTCCAATACGTCAGCAAAACCTCCACTCTCTCCACAACTACAACCCACAGCTTCTCCTGCCTCCAGGTGCTCCTTATATCCCTGCTACAAGCTCCTAAGTAGCTGCAGCTGTGCAGCCCAGCCTCTGCTACCTCCCTGGTGTTAATCCTGCACTTTCCTGCACCAAGGGCCTCTGTCGGCACCATCCACTGCCTCCTCAGCGTAAACTTCCGCATTTTCCCATACAGCCATCCCCCCTGACTCTGAGAGTGGTCCAAATGCACTTTACGGTGGCCCTTGTACCAGCCAAACTGTGCTGGCCTAACTCCAGGTTAGGGTTGCGCCCTTAATGTAGTGTTGCGTTGTCCAGCAATGCCCTTCCCCATGGTCAAACTATAATGTTTATAATGCAAATCCTGATTTGCTTGTCCTTTGCAAGTCCTGTCCCTTCATTATTGGGACAACGGAGTTACAGTTACGAATTGCCCTGCAAAGCGTCAATCTCTGTTCTTTTTATTATTTTTCCATTACAAAATAGACCTGTTTTGCTACAAAAAGAAAAAATGAAAGAAGATGCATAATGAATGGCCTCTGTCTCTTGTAGGGAACAGAAACAGAGGAAATGAGTGAGAATTAAGGGGCAATTCACCCCTAATTCTCTCATCCTTCATCCTTAATGAACAGAAAACAGCGTCAGCAAAGATGTTGCCTCCCATTTCAGCAGTAAGTGAAGAGCTTCTTGTGCATGCAGCATCACAATGCTCTGAACTGAGGCATTGGTGGCCAGGATAGCAGGTCAGAAATCTCAAGACAGGGCAGAAATGAATTAGTAGCCATTGAATTACTGCTGGCTTAATAAATATGCCTATCACCAGTGGTATTTTATCAGTAATCATCTGTGCTCAGGATACTTCCTTCAATAAATGCAGCACTACCACCAAAAACTTTCCTATCCAGCATCAGCTTTCAATATGTAAGAGAAAATCTCATAACCACAATGTTAAAAAAAAATACCATAATTTTACCACAAAACACTTTTTTTTTTTGGTCCTTCCCTAACCTAACAAGGAAAATATTTTTTGCCATATAAAGGTAAATGAACTTGGCTACCATTTTCAGCTGAAAACTGTACAAGAATCCAGAAGCACATTGACAAAAAAGCTGTGTGATTAATGGGTCCTTCTATACTGAACAAAAACTGCTTAGGGTTGTCACTAGATAGTTGCTATGGTTTCTGAAGGCCTCCCTGCAGCAATTTGCTGGTTTCACAGGGAAGAAAAGCCACACACAATAGAAGGGAAAAGTGCTCCATCGAATGCTCTCAGTTGTTCCAACCCTATTCCCCTGTGAATATTCTTGAAGATGTATTTTCACTTAAAAAACCAACACGTGCACACAAGCTTGGTTAATAACATACTTCAAAACACATCACAACAAGCAAAGTTTGCTGTAAGAGCAAGTTTATTTTTTTTAAAAAAAAAAGATTGAAAATGTTTTATGAATTTTTCTGGGAAATACTGAACATTGTTGTAAAAAAAATCATGTTATTTCAAAAATGTTTTTGCAGACACATTTTTCATTCTGATTTGACAGAATGGTCACATTCATAATTGTATTTTAACAGTCTGATGAACCATAGAAATGGATATGGTCAGTGGTATCATCTAAATGATTTAAGAATAGGTACTCACTTTTGATTGGCACGTGTCGGGACCCGCCCACCGGAAGTGACGACATAAGCCAGGAGTGATGTCATGGCAGGAAGTGACATGAAAAAAGCCCTTTTTGAGGCCTCAGACGATTTTAAACTGACCCAACAGTTGCAACAGTATTCCACAGCACCCCCAGAACATGTTAAGGAGGCCTGGCATCATGTTAAAGTGACCCAACAGTTCCAAAAGTATTCGAGAGCAACCCCTGAACAGCTCATTTTTCAGTGGCAAGGCAAGGCCTGGCCTGGCTTGGGAAGGCAAGGCAAGTTTAAAAAAGCCACCAGCTCATTTCAGCAATTCCAAAATCTTTTGGAGACAAATTCCAAAATCCCCCCCCCCAGGAACCGCCACACCTCCTCGGGGGAGGGAGCCCCAGGCAGCCTATCTAATCACGCTGCTGCTGCCGTCGGTCTCCCTCGCTTCGCTCCGCTCCACTCGCTGCCAGGCAACTCAAACGTGCAGGAAATTTAAACGTTGCAGGGGGCAGAGCGGAGCGCCGACAGAGTTGATGAGTGGGCGGGCAAATGGGCGGGGCCAGCCGTAATCCTAGGAACGGGTACTCGCGTACCCCCGCATACCCCCTACATGACATCACTGGGTATGGTTAACCTTAACTCTCAGCCCAATCCTAAACTGGTCTAGCGTAGAGGGGCCACATGCCCTCTGCCGTATTCAGTGCACCTTTGGAGAAGGCTGGAGGTCTTCTCAGTCTTTCCTTTTTACTCCGAGTAACACCCCATCCTGCCCTATGGGGGTCCTGCCTCCGGCAGTGTGGCACAGACCAGCCACGAGCAGGCTTCTGCCAGTGGAAAGATAGGAAACAGGCAGGGATTAGGGAGGGGTGGGGCTTGGACAACGTGAAGCCAGCAGCTGCCAGATCCCAAACTCCCATCCCAGATTGGACATGCCCCCAGCAATTCCTCAAGAGTTGCACTAAGCAATAGAGCTGGTGTAACTTTAAGGAGTCCCATAGGGAATCATGCAGTGATTAGGAAAGTTAGGTAAGTCTTTTCTCATCCATAGCATGGAATGCAGCAGATCCTGTACAAGTGACTGCATTCTATGTGCCTTTGCCAGATAGGATTGGCCATCATCATAATCAACAACAACAAATCCCCATTAAGACAACAGAAAGTAACCAAGAACATAAGAAGAGCCCTGCTGGATCAGGCCAAAGGCCCATCTCGTCCAGCTTCCTGTATCTCACAGTGGCCCACCAGATGCCTCAGGGAGCACACAAAACAACTAGATACCTGCATCTTGCTGCCACTCCCCTGCATCTGTCAATTGCTCTTCATTACTTTGGACACTGAGTTAATGTATCACATTGACTACATATTCAGAGTGGTTTTTCTTCACTTTTTCTTAGCAGATTCACACTTCTCAGAGGAGAGTGCTTGTGCCCTTGTGTGTTCTTCCATTTAATGAAGACAACAGCAACAAATGATTTATTGCTCCGAGAATCAGCTACAGTAATGATGATAGAATAATCCATCGTGCACTTCATAATCTTTCGGTTCAGGTAACAATGCTGAGAACCTCTTACCGAGCAGTAATTGACCACAATGTACTGCACATCATTTATCCTGCCATGCAGTGAGATGACTCTTACCGATCTCCAGATTTCTGACAAGGCACTGTTTGGGCAGGATGATACAGATGGCTGATTTCCAAGGCAGGATCACACTCCAGGGCATTGTGCCAACTGTTTTCATTGAAAGTATCACTTCAATATGTGGTGGCGCTGCGGGTTAAACCGCTGCTGCTGGGCTTTCTGACTGGAAGGTTGCGAGTTCGAGACCATGTGATGGAGTGAGGTCCTGTTGCTTGTCCCAGCTCCTGCCAACCTAGCAGTTCAAAAGCACCTAAAAATGCAAGTAGATAAATAGGGACCACTTTGGTGGGAAGGTAATGGTGTTCTGTGCGCTACGGCATAGAGTCATGCCGGCCACATGACCATGGAAGCTTGGACAAACGCCAGCTCTACAGGCTTGGAAATGGAGATGAGTACCGCCCCCTACAGTCGGTCACGACTAGACCATTCGGTTGTGGGGAAACCTTTACCTTTTTTTATCACTTCTCATATGGGCAAATCACCTCCCTGTTCTCCAATTTATAGGGCATTACCAGGAGCAAAACTGCATGCTTGCAAAACAAGGGGATGATGAAGGACTGCAGGGTGCCCTAAGTTCTTTGGTGGCTGGGTGCTCCCCCTCCATCAAATGACTCACTTAGGGCCAGGATGTCCTATTGTTGACACTGGGGGCACAATCCTAACCAACATTCCAGCACTGACATCACAGTGACAATGGGGCATATCATCCTGCAGTTGGGGGGGAAGTCATGGAGGCCTCCTCAAAGTAAAGGAATATTTGTTCCCTTAATTCAGAGCTGCATTGCCTTTCCAGAGGTGCTGGAAAGTTGGTTAGGATTGTGCCCTTAGGCATTGTTAGGACCAAGATGCTGTCTTTCAGTCACCTAAAACAACATTAATCTTTAGGATGAAGTACACCAAGAAAAGACCACCAAGCTTCAATGTTGTGTTGGCATTGTAGCCTGACTCAGGATGTGGCAGGCAAAGCAAATGAGGGTCTCTCTTCTATACTCAGTTTTTTCAGAACGCTAGAATGTGTAGAATCATTGCACAGGGAGCTGAGGAACAAAACCCTGTATGAGTTTCCCCACACTGATGTACATGCATCCAGTTGAAGGGTGGAACAGGACCCATTCAAGTGCAAATATACGGAAGTAGGGCCTTGCATCTACAAGTTGTATGTGCACAGATTTTGAGTCAGCTTGTAAACTTGTAAATCCTAACCAACTTTCCAGCACTGACAGCTGTGCCAATGGGGCATGTGCTGCATTCTGCAGTAGAGAAGTAGTCACGGACTCCTCCTTAAGGTAAGGGAATGTTTGTTCCCTTACCTTGGAACTGCATTACCCTTATACCCTGGAGAGTTGTTTAGGATTGCACCCTAAGTCACTGAATTCACAGGAGAGACTTTGTTATCACAACTCCATTCCTCCTCCCCACTCCACCCATGCACTCACACGTTTTGAAAGTCTGAAAGAATGGGTCTAATCCCCGTTTACAACCTCTAAATCAGGCCATCACCACAACCATGGCAGCAAATTCCAGAAATTATTATGCTTTTTTAAGAAAAAAATATGGTCACTTGCACCAACCTGTTTCATCTGATGATCCCAATTCTTGTGTTACAAAAAAAAAACCAAAAAACACTTTCTTGCTTAATTTCTTGCCTTATCCACTTTCTTGCTTCATTTCAGCATCAGTAATGTAGCCATGTGCTCTAGGTGCCAAATCAACCATAATTAAAATCCAAAAAACATGCATTCATATTTAAATGCACCCCAACACGTGTGTGTGTGTGTGTGTGTGTGTGTGTGTGTGTACATGTGCACGTGCTAGAGGGCTTCATTTTGGGGAATTTACATTGTTTTATAAAATAGGAGAACAAAGGCAATACAGAACAAGAGAATATAATAGGCAACGTCTGGCTCAAGGGATTGTAAAAAGCCTGAGTACCCATCCTATGCAACTTTCCAGTGCTGAGGCAGCTGCAATGCAGCTCTAAGATAAAGGAACAAATGTTCCCCGTGAGGAGGCCTCCGTTACTACCCCACCACCAAATAATGCAGTGCAAGCCCCGTTAGCACAACGGCATCAGCATTGGAAAGCTGGATAGGATTGGTCCCTAATCTTGATCATATACAAATCTAAGCCCCTATTGACTAAATTTATCCCATTTTAATTGACAGCTAGTAACTTATTCTGCCATTCTGATTCTTAGAAGTAAGCATTATCATTTGGGGTAGAGTAGTAATGCATAGCTAAAGGGCTAGCCCAGTGGTTCCCAACGTGGGGCACACGCCCCACAGGGGGCAATTTGATTTTTAAGGGGGGCAATTCAAGAATGAGCTATTATTAACAGTGAATTTTTTGAAATTTTTTAACAGTGATTTTTTTGAATTTTTTGAGTTAACAGTGAATTTGAAAGTCTGCTAATTGTTCTTATATCTTATTATTCATAAATTAAGCTAAGAACATTTTTTAAATTTCCTTCTTTCTGCACCATCTTTTATTTTTCTCTTCCATGGATGCCATGTTCTTTGGAACCTTGTTTAAACCAAGTTAATGGCCTTTTAGGCTTCCTCCATGTGAATAGGAGATCACTTTTTGTATAATAAGGATTATATGTCACGGGGGCATCAGGATTTTTGAGATGCTTAGGTGGGGCATGGCCAAAAAACAGGTTGGGAACCACTGGTCTTGCCTCTGTGTTCCCATTCTTTCTAAACCACTGCTCAGAAGCTGCATTTACTTTCATTATATTTGAACAAAGATGCAGATTATGAAGGGCATCCACGCAGGAATTCTAAATGAGAACTTTCTGCTATAGAAGTTATTTGAATCTTAATAGCTGAAAATGAATAAATCTGGCTGCTTACAGAACACACTAATTCATTGCATTTGTGTACAGCCATCTGAGGGATTAACTGAGAGCAAAGTTCCTTCGACGTCTTGGTGGCAAAGTCAGTCAGTGCCAGCATTACAACTACATCCCTGCTAACTAGGCAAGGAAGCACTTTTTCCAGGTTCTGCTCCTCTTATATTTATCAGGGGAAGAGTTTCACTCCAGTGCAGTGTCTTTTCTAGTGGCTGCTTATTGGTGTTTTGCATCTTTTTAGATTGTGAGGCCTTTTGGGAACCATGTAGTTACTCAATTTTCTCTGTAAGCCGCTTTCTGAACATCTTTGTTAAAAAGCGATACATAAATATTCTTAATATAGGTACTGTCATTATCCATAACTTGTTCCGTGTTAAGTGTGGATAATGACAGTACCTATATTATTAAGAATATTTATTGCTACTCAGCAGGAGTTAGAAGCTGGAATATCTAGCATTAAGGTAGATATGCATATCTTTCTAATATGCTTTCCTGCATAGGTGTGGTTTTTGAAAATGGTCCAGAGAACCTTGGGCCAGAGAAAACGGTCCAGAGCTCCTCAATGAGAAAAGATTGGTAATGGCATAAAGCTGCCCTAAGAGAGACAATTTGCCTATCATTACTGATATTCCTCTGAAGTGCCCAAGTGCAGCAGAATGTTGCAGGTGTTCTAGAGTGATCTCAGTTCATGGAGGTCAAAGGTGAGGTCCAGCGCCACTGAGCAGCACCTCACATGGAGACGAACATTCAACTTAAAACACATTGTAGACCCTTCTGCAATGAAATGGATTGTGTGACAGATGTGCAAATGTTCCTTGGCATTAGTTGGTGAGAAAAGGGTGCCTGAAGACAGTTCGAAGATCGTTAGGCTCAATGTGTGATTTCTTACTGCTTTTTTCCCTCCCCCACACCACACTGCTATTAACAGCTAGAAATAATCCCCCCCCAATAAAAATCTGCATAAGAAACTTCACCAATTGGTTTGGGCTCATTGGTAGGTTCTAAAGGAGGAGATGGATCAAAGCTTTTAATAGGTCCCCTTTACTTTATTCAAATACCCTTGTGAAGTTTTTCCTACAGGTCAATACCAGCATTCCAGGATTCTACACAGTCTATAAGTTACCTTTCAGTAACCATCAGATGCAAAAAGATACACAACACTGGAATATTAAAAAAATGAAAATGAAAACAGATATATCTGGAATGACTGGCATTTATTTTAACACAGTGAAAATGGATGGTAATCCACAAGATACCCTGAGTTAGTGCGATAACTTCATACTTCTTCTGTATGCTGTAAGCCTAAATATGTCCAACACAGAAGTGAGTCCCAATGAGCACCACGGAACATGGTTTCAAAGAACTACATTTAGGACCAGGTGGTATAGTTAGGAATCCCAAATAAATGTTGCATGAAATCAGCGTTCCACAAAACTTCAACTAATTAAGATCTTCCATGCAACAGGAAAGAAGCAAAACCTTCACAGAGAACCTGAGCAACTGTATAGATAGACAACAATACCTTGACATTCATCCACTTGACTTTCATCATTTTGCTCTAACCACATTTCAAATTTCATCCACGGGCTTTCCTCTTTTGTCCAATTTCACCCAACCTTTCACAATGTTCATTGATGTTCTTAGGTTTATTTTTCTTTTATTTCTATTTAGGTTTCTCACACATTCACATACAGTTATTTATATTTTTCACTGGCCTAAATAAATTTGCAAGCTAAATAAAGCTATGCTTTGACATGCACCCATTTTTGACTTTCATCCATGCTCTGGTTCTTAACCAGACAAAAGTGCAAGGTATTGCTCTGCAATCCAGTGAAAACAAGTTCACTTCAATGCACCATCTGATATGAAAAGCAAATTGGTACAGCTCTGTTGGGAAAACAATTACTTTGCAGCCTCGTACATTCTCAGGTGTCCTTGAACAAAATCACAATGCTTTACAGTTTAGATAGAGAAATTAAGCCATTTTACAATTCAGCTGGTGTACACCTTTCCAAGGTGGATGCTTCCTATAATTTTACCAGTCTTGTGCCCATGCCTGCGTGCAAGTCAAAGTGATTTGTTAAATGAAGAATACACAAGACCAGGGAGCCACCACACCACTGACAGACTCAGGAAGCCACCACTACACCTTGTAAGTTCTCGGGCCTTTCAAAAATCTAGTTGCATGCCTCACCTTATCCTTATTTTGTTACGACATTTTCTTCTATGCCCTGCAAGAGCTGCTGAAAACAACTTGATTTTAAAAATATGGCGCGTAATTCTCTCAATTGCCAAATTTAAGCGAATTTCTACTCCGCTCCATGTTTACATATAGGAACCAAGAAGTGTTTGTTTTCATCATGCAATGCCACTAACAACATATATAGAAACCCGTTTCTTCCTAGAAAATTTAATTTGATTAATCTCAAGCATTAAATATGTTCACACAATAACATAAGGAATGATTACAGTAAGGGTTACAGTGTTTGGGGTAAAAGGGTGATGTTCACTCCCTGATGCAATTTCTTTTTATGTTTAATACAATTTGTATAGGAGCGATGGTCTAAATATTGGATTGCACAGAGCTGGCTGGTCCTGCAGTGCTCTTCACAGAAGAACGCTTCATCATAACTCACGTAGTAGTAGTTGTAATATTTTTTGAATGATTTGCTGTGTGGTTCATTCAATTGCTCGGTCATGTCATATAAGCTTTCTGGCTTTAAATCCTCAATCCCATAAGTTTTGGTCATAACATATTCCAGTTTCCAGTTGGATTCCTTTTTCAGGTTGGCCTCTGTGAGATTCAAGTAGAACTGCCAGAGATCCTACAATTAAACAAAAAAGAAGTGCACAGTTTTGCCCTTTGCTTCATTAAGTTTCTGGAGTGATGTATAGATTAAGAGGCCGTCACTGCCTATTATTCACAACAGAAAAGAAGGGGTCATGGCCGACCACAAGGCATGGATTTATAAACCAACTCAGCTTTTGCCATACTTTGGGAGAAGGGAAAGGATATTAGGAAGAGACGAAACTGAAAACTAAGCTTGTCTTAAGCTTTAAGACAAATGAACCACATTTTTGAAAATTGATACCAGGCATGTCTACTGCAAATGTGAAAAGGACAGGACAAGACTCAAAATGTCTTACTACAAAATGCTTTACATGGAGCTGCCTCTGTTGATAGTTCAGAAGCAGCAGTTTGTGCAAAATGTTGCACAACCAAGAAGGTATTTGTCCAATTCTTGCTCAACTGCCCAGGCTGCCCATTTTCTTCTGGGACTGTTCAAAGTGTTGATTTTAACCTTTAAACCCTGCATAGTCTAAAGACCTCCAAGCTATAGGGAGCAGTTCCACCAGTACATGCCTTCCATGATCTCAGATCTGCAGGAAAAGTCCTTCCCGCAAATGAAAATACTGTACAACTTTGGACATTCCAAACAATGCAGGTTGTGCACGTGTTTGTGCAGGGGGAATAATATCACAGGATTGAAAAAGGTATGAACACTGGCAGGCAGAAAGAGTTCAAGATGTACCGAAGTTCTTATTCTACAACCTCAAGTGTATCCAGCCATTATTTGACAATTGCTAAGTGAACTGATAATTGTGAATTGATAATTAAATTCACTCTATATAAATTGTGTCGCATCCTTTAATCAGCATGCGAAGTACAAGGACGTGTGAAGTGACCACCGGGGGCCCCAAAAGGCTGGACACCGCACATGCTGCCTCTTCTGTTTCTACGCAGGCAAAGCCCCAAAATCTGCAGAGGAATTCCCGGCTGCCACACTGTTATCCTTACTGGCTAACATAAAACCCAAACACTTAATTTTTACTTACCAGGACACTATATGAAAGAGGATCGTACTGGTATATTCTCACTCCAGGATTATTGGTGTCAACCTCCCATAAATCCTTCACTGGGGTCACAGCAGGGGCCACAAACAAGGAGTTTATTGGCTTTCCTGCACAAAAGAAGATGGGATGTGGAAGAGGGGGAATAAAGGGAAGTGTCTGAACAAGAGCTTAATCTCATACATCACGCTGGAATTAGCTTTGCCACTCGCACTGTATGTCACCCAGTCAATATTTTATCTCCTCTTTATTTAAGGTCTGTTATGGCCCAGTCCTCTCCATCTAGAACACCGTTGAGGCAGCCTTTCTGCCGGTCAGCAGTGTGTTTCTGCCAGTGCAAGCCACAGAAGTCTGCACTCCATCCACAGTGGAGGGGAAGACTGTGGGTAGCGATGGGGAGGGGAGCAGGAGATGGGAGAGAGGGAGAAAAAGGAGTAGACTAAGGAGCAATCTTTCTTTGCTCCTATTCCTTTCCTATGCTACTTCTTGTGGATCACCCATTACTCATTTAGGTCAGTTGTTCCTAAACTAGGAGCTATGACCAGAGGCGTCATGCAGCCGGAACGCTGGGCAGGAGGAATGGGTGAGCGGCAGCCCGCCCGTTACGTTCCGATCCGTTTCGCTGTCTTCCCCGCCCCCGGGGGCAGGGAAGACGACGAAACGGACCGGAACGCAACAGGCGGGCTGCCGCTCACCCGTTCCTCCCGCCCAGCGTTCCGGCTGCATGACACCACTGGCTATGACCCAATTGAGGATCATGTAGTTGTTCCAGAGGGTCATGGGAAGGCAGGTTTTCCTATTATTATAATTGACATGTACCATCTCCATGGGTCACCGAACTAAGAGAAAAAAACGTAGATAGGGTTATGGTCAAAAATGTTGGGAATCATTGATTTAGGTATTTGAAGATAAGTGCCTTGACGTATTTCTTTTACTCCACAGGGAAACATAAGTGATGGTTTTATACTTTTCATGCGTCACGCTGCAAGTTTCTCTCTTCCAAGCAACACGAATCTTTAAAGGTAGATGCTGCTTTGCCACCACTATTGTGGGAGATGTAGTTGGGAAAGACTTTCTTTCCCCCGCCACCTTCTTAATTGCCCGTCTTAATTAACTTTGAAGCAGCAGAAAGCCCAGTATGGAGGCACAGTAATGATGCAGGAAGCACACAGTAAAGCTGAGGATGTCTACTGCACTTGAGAACATTCTCTTTGACACATAATACAACGGGAACTAGCCAGTGTGTTTACAACTGTCACTGAAAGCATGGGAAGGAAAGCCCAAAGATTTCTGAATGAGCAATACTCATTTATTTATTTATTTTAACGATAAAATGCAAGCTTTATAAGGAGCTCTTCTGGGTCTGGTAGGAAAACAAAGCACAAGTCAGTTCACTTGCAAAATATTATCAAGGGCAGAATTTTCAATATAGTGGCTTTGGAAGAACCCAGATTATACTATACCAGTTTGAATTTTAAACTAGCTGGGAAACAATCACTCAGTATGAATAGTGACCTCTTCACTTTCAATTACCCATTTGTTCACACAGTCACCGTATTAAGAGGCTGCATGTTTGTAGACCTTCACAAAAACATTTTTGAATTTTAATTCTTTTGTGCCTTGGTTATTATTTGTGACTATATTCTAGTCTAATTCATTTACACCAATAATTTGTGAGAACTCACCCATAAACATGGAGAGAATTGGAAAATTCTACCTTTTCCCCAAAAATATGTGAAAAAGAGAGGACTAAGTTTGTTAAGAATCAGACTATACAGAGTCTAATCCTATAGGCCTTATAGCTGGCGGTACATTCGTACTGCTGGCTCTGGGTGTTGTAAACGTGCTATAAAGCATGTTTACAGCATCCGGAGAGTAGGAACCATCTGCATTTGGACCGCCCCAGCCAGCACACTGCCCCATCTCAGGTGGTACAGACAGCACTTCAGGACAGCACTTCAGCAGCACCGGCTAGTGGTAAGGCCTGTTGGGAGGCGGGGGGGGAGGGTGTAACTAGGTGGGGGAGGGGCAGAGCAGGTGATGCGACTGGCAGCGGCCTCCACCGCTGAATCCTATCCTCCACATGGCCCAACACAGAGGCTTTCAAGTCTGCGCCAACAGAACTGCCTGTGCGGACTTGAGGAAGGGGACAAACGTCCCCGTCTCTTGAAGTGCCTCCTATAGCTGCTGCGGTGCCTGTAGGATGCAGCGGCAGCCGTTTTGGCCCTGTACCATAGGATTGGGTTGACAATCAGGTAGTTTTTAAGAATATGGCCTAAAGCAGTGGTTCCCAAGCTGTGATTCATGGTTCCCTAGAAAGCCGTGGAAAGCAGCCAGGGGAGCTGCAGAATCCTCCTGAAAAGCCAGCCCACCTATACAATGTATAGGATTGTAGTCCTAATGGGGAGCTGTGGCTAATGGCCCAGTAGGTCAAGGGAGACACCAGTTGGAAAAAAAATTAGGAACTGGCCTAAAACACAAATAACAAAACAAATACTTGTGTTTATCCTGGATTATTTACAGAATTCTGAACCCCAAAACTCAACAGTCCAATGTTTTACACAACAGTGTGAAATTTAGGCTACATTCTATCTACACTTCTCTGGGAGTAAGCTCCACTGACTATAACAGGATTTACTTCTGAGTAGATACGTATAGGATTGGACTCTTACTGTTGCAAATAATTGCAATTAATCACTGCAGAATTTAATCATGCCCCTACCAAAAACATTTTCTACCATGTAAATCATAAGAGAAGCCAAAAAGGGAGTATCCTACAAACATCATTACCGTTTTCATCCAGAAGAACCATGATGCTGTCTCGGTGAGTGTGTCCATAAAACTGTCCAGCAATTACACTGCTGTGCCTGCGAAAAATGTCTATCAATCGCTCATTATAGTGCTCTCTTATGGCGGTCTGATTTCGAAGATAAGGCAAATAGCCTACTGGCACATGTGCAATCACGTACACCTATAGGATTAGAATGCAAATATCACTAAAGGAATGTTTACATTAAACACTTTGGATGTTGCTTCAGTGTTGACTTAATGCAACTGCATAAAATATCACTTTGCCCTTCAAACGATGAACAATTTTTTGCAGATTATTTGTTTTCTGCAGCTGAGAAAAAGGTTAGTTTCCATTGGTCCCATGTAAGAAACTGGGGACAGGAAATCTTTCCGGTTTGACACTGTGTTCCTCTGGGAGTCGCAAGAGTTCTCCTTAGTGTGCTGATAAATGCAAATATGCCCCTCTTGTTCATGTGCTCTGCAGAAGCATTCCTGTCTCAGATTGCATGTGAGGCGGTGGCAGCACTGCTTAACTTTGGCGGTGTTCCTGAAGTTCAGGGGTGATGTAATGACATTGTTGCATCATCCTGTCACCACCAATGGAGTGCTGCAATTTAGAGCCAACGCGAAATGCAACATGGAGCTCCGCTTGGCAACAACACAGTAAAGGCCAGAGACTCAGGTGCCATGGGCATCACCCCTTGCCAGAGCACCCTGACCTAGGTGCTACTGGTGCTCCAACATGCTGACAAGATGAGAATTATACTATCTATGGAGTTTCCCTGTTTTCTCCCAAGGGCCTGCACTTTTCCTCTGACCTGCGGAATGCTGTCCACCAAATCTGCTGTGGTTCTTGTGGTTCTGAGATCCAAAAAAGTAGCAGTCTAGAACAGCATCTCAACCTGCGCTTCTGCTGTTTAGTTGGGAGTTTCCTCCATGAATGAAGGCTCCCTCCATAAGCAGAAGGAGAGTTCCATTCATGTGAAGACCAAAAGTGTGAACACATAATGCTCCTTCCATCCACAGCAGGAACTTCTGTTCACAAAGAGAACTCTGGCAAAAGAAGCACTGATTATAACGTTATCTTTGATTTTGGGATTATTTCACAGCCAACACTGCCAATTAGAGACATGCTATGCTTTTGATACATAAATGGGAAAAACTTCCCTGGATCATCAGATTTCGGTTTGGCATGTTTCCCACTCACAGCTGTAACTTTTGTAACTCACTCAAAGGTCTCATCAAAAGAAGCCACTTGCAGCAGCTTTCTTTTTGCGAATAGTTATTACAGCACAACTGCTGTGATATCAAACCAGTCCCTACCATTTCTTTGTTCTGATGTGCGGCCTCTAGAACATGTTCCAGCCATTCAAACTGATTTGCTGGATCAGTCATATTTTCAGTCACTAAGTTAGGACCATAGTATAAGATTGTGTTTAAGCTGATTATCCGAAGAGGCTGAGAAGTTGTGCTGGGCTGAAACAACTGTGTATAAAAGCCACCTATGAGACAAAAAGAGACAAAACATTTCCAAACATCAGTTGTGGACCTGGGCCATTTGCCGTCCTGGAGCCAAGACTGCAGGCTTCTGCCCCACCCTGTGACTGGTATCCCCCCACAGCGACTAGTTCCCCCCCCACTTACCTGGAGCTCACAGAGCCTCAGGTGGCTCAGAAGGCCTTTATAAGGTACAATACCTCTGGTTTTCCAACAAAAACTGGTAGTATTGTATAGCGGTCCTCCGGAAGTGGCTGACCACAGTAACACTTGGGACATATAGGCATGGCTGTTTCTGTGTTACACAGCACAATGGTAAGCATGCATCATGCCGCAAAGCTTTTTTTAATGTTTCAGCAGCCACAAGAACTCATAGCATGTTCATGACACTAGGGAGCAGGTACAGGGGGGACCCACGCTGTCACAGCGTGGCCAACGTGCCGGTTGTCTTAAATGTTTTATTTCACCATTTTATATCCTGAATTGTAAGTCACTCCAAGGGTCAATATTCAATACTGTATTTAGATGATATAAAGAAATCTGCACAGTTAGAGTATATTATCTAAAATGTGCTCTACAGACTCAGTTTGTATTTCCTGCATTTTAATTTTTCAAATTAAGTGTCAGTTTAAGGGGAAAAGCCATTCTTATTATCATAGGTACAGAAAACAAACAAGATTCACAGGTTGCCTCAAATAATTGTTGTGTTTAGCTGATTAGCAAAATAACCCACCTTTCTCAGTAGTTCTAGGACAGAAACTGATTCAAAATAAGAAACATTTTCCCCACAAGAGAACCCAAACTTACTAATCTGACCATGCCAATTTCGCCCCTTTGCAGCATAGTCATATGAAGATTGTAAATCTATTAAAAGCTTGCTCTCTTATTAGCCATCTTACCTTTTTTCAATGTGGTGACTGCTTCATCAGTAAGCCAAGGTTTCCAGATATCTCCTACAGCATTGTAAATCTCATTGGCAGAAACAGGCAACTGGTCCTTTAGAAATAAAGACATACTCCCTAAAGGTTTGCACTTTCAAAGGTAACCAGCCAGTGGTGTTATCCGCAAATGAACAACCGGAACGCTGGGCGGGACATAAGCGGGGCTTCCGCGTGATTGACTGCCCATCCGTAGCTTCTGCAGCTGTCCTGGCCTCGGGGGGGCTGCCCCCGGTTAGCGCGCCCCACCGCTGCCCCCCCCGGCACCGGCGTGACCCCCACCTGTCCCCCGGGGCGCGCCGGGGCCCCCCCCCCCCGAGGCCAGGACAGCTGCAGAATGCTATGGATGGGCTGCCAATCATGCGGAAGCCCCGCCTATGTCCCGCCCAGCGTTCCAGTTGTTCATTTGCGGAAGATACCACTGTAACCAGCTCAAATCCACTCAAATTTAGATTAGCCACTGTATGACTTATACACAGATGGCAACACAGGTAAAGCACGTTTGGGCCACTCTTGGAGTCAGGGACGATGGTGCACCTCTATGTGCTGGACTCTCTGACTTCGAGAGTGGTCCAGACATACTTTATGGTGTCCCTTATGCCAGCCAAACTTTGCTGGCCTAACTGTGCCAGCCTAACTGGGCAGAAGATTTAGCCGAGAGGGTTAATGCCTCCGTTTGCCCGAAGATAACACCTGAAGATCTCAAGGTCGTGAGCTCGGGACTGCCGGAAGTCTCTGCGAGCAGCAGACTTTGGAAACTGCGGCTGATTAAAAGCTGAGTTTCAGCTGCCTCGTGGGAGGAGGAGTGTGCTGAAATCAGCTGCATCTCTGGTGGCAGCAGGGAAGCCTCATCAGCCAGCAGACGACAGACGGGTGGCTAAAGAAAGAAGGCTAAATCCAGAAAGAAAGATCTGTAGGAGTGTTGTTCTTGGAAGATAGAACATTCTGTAAATTGTAAAAACCTTCGGGTTTCTGAGAAAGTCTGCCTATGTAAACCGCCTTGAGTTCAATCATTAGAGAAATCTAGTGATATTAAGAAAGGTGGTATATAAATAAATGTATTATTATTATATTATTATTAACTCCAGTTTAGGATTGTGCCTTCAGTCACTTATTTAAAAATACAACCCAGTGGGGGAGACAGTGTGCACCACCTTCCCTAACTCTGACAGTGGTCCAATGGTGACCCTTGTGCTGGCCAAACTTTACTGGCCTAACTGAGCCAGTGAGGATTGTGCTCTTACTTTGAAGCAAGCTCCACTGAACTCATTAGGACTTACACCTATGTAAACAAGCACAAGTTCAGGCTGCTCATTGTCTTATTTTCCCAAGAAACCTCCCTTACCTGTGGCCAATAGTCGTGATTTCCCAATGCAGGGAAAACTTGGAGATGTGGAAAGAAACTTCTTATTGTAGAAGTCAGGTTACCAATAATATCAATGACAATCTTTGTGGAGAGTTCTCTCACTGGAACATGAGGAGGGCTGTCACTTTAAAAGAAAAAAGACACAGAAAACAACAATGATGCAGCTCCATGCCAAAACACCTACACAACAGTTTTAGACATCACACGTTAGCTTATCTGCACTACTCTTAATAGTACTTCAGTACTAAACCTGGATTGCGATTAAAACAAACATTAACATACCTAAACAATTTGAAAAAATAATGAAGCCTGAAATTGTGTTTCTTGTGTTACAGAGGTTGGTTGACGTTCAGTGGCATACAGCTAAATTCTTGACATACAGTGAAAAGGATGCAGGTTATGGAAGACATTTGGACTTCTCTATAGGAAACTTTCACATCCCACCACCTATAATCTCCACCACACTGCACTGTGCAAGTAGCATGACTAATCCTTTAATTCATTCCCTCTGCAAGATCTACAGAGATGAAAAAGTAGGGTGTTGCATATAGCAGATTTCATATCCCAGTGGCCAAGGAGCAGGATCTAATGTAGGTTTTTCTGTATGTTCCCATTCTCCTTGGTATACTACTCCACCTAGCTACACTGCAAGCCCTGGGTCAGATCTAACTATTGGGAACTGCTCCTTTTCTCTATTAAGCAGCATAGGTGAAAAACCTTTTATGTTCATGGCAGGCATGTGTGCTGCTAAAGGGTTAGATACCATCAGCATACTTCATCACCATTTATAATTTCACTGGTCCCATGACTATAGGTAGATTGTAACCACAAATGCCCAAGTGCTTCACATGTCTGGGTCATAACCCAAAGAGTTAAACATAAAATGTAATTATAACAGGCATATTGAACAAAACTCTCAGCCAAGAAACATTTAAAAAAAACTGGAAAACTGTAGTTTTTAAAAGATATTTTCTTTTGTTAGCAGCATCACTTAATAAAACTATGACTCGGTTCTTTAAGGGTTCATGCAGTTTATTCTCTTAACAGCGTGGCCGTTCTCTGGGTGCATTGAGGGGCTATTGCCTCAAAGCTCAAGCACACCTTTGACTGGCTAGAGTTCTATCTTGTCTTGTCTTGTCTTGTCTTTCCGGAATTTGACCTTTCTGGAATACATCATTGCAGGCACACACGGAGGCCCGAGCGTGCCCCATGGCTGCCGCTGAAACTGTGCCCCCCATGTCGCCCCCCCCCCCGCGCATTGCTCAGACACTCCTCCCTTACGCCGGAAACGCTCCATTTCCGAGCGTAAGGGAAGCGTGGGCGGGCAGGAAGGCCGAAAACCGCACGGTCTCTCCTGGACCGTGCGCAATGGTGCCCCGCCACTGCCTGGCGCCCCATGGCTCACGCCATCCGGGGCCACAGGTAAGATACGCGCCTGCATCATTGGCAAAACACATGTGATCAGTAAATTACTCCTTTAGCACATTTCAGCAGTATTATACTAGTGTTATACTAAATATATACTAGTATATACTAGTATATATATACTAGTATATACTAGTATTATACTAAATTTCAGCATTTAATTTCAACAATTAGAAATACACGGGATCATATAGATTCCAACATCAGCATCTTTCTGTACTAGAATATTTTAGCATATATGGAATACATGATTTAAGATTATTTTTGTACTTTATTCTTCCTGTGAAGTGTTAGTAATGTCTGTCTTTTCTTGCTGCTTTCAGCTTGTGGTTAGCTGGCCTTTTGCTACTTCCACTTTTCTTAGGGACAGCTAGACATGTATTGCTTATTGCTCTAGCTTTGCTTGGCTGGGGGAAGGGTATTGGACTGTCATAGCCTTTTGCAGTTTCTTAAGCAGAGATACAGAGTAGCTTATTGATTTCTATTACAACTAATGTTAAGACACAACTTATGTCCCCCCCCAGACTCTCTCACTTTTAGGAAACTCTTGATGAATGTTTCCCAAACAGTGGGTCACAATCTGCTTTTTGGTGGGTCATGAATAACAAGGTGAATGATAAGGTGCAAGGGAGTGGCAACAGGATGCAGGCATCATATTGTCTTGCATGCTCCCTGAGACATCTGGTGGGCCAATGTGAGATACTGGACTGAACACAGGCCCCCCAGAGTGGTCCTTATCTTATGAACGTGGAGCTCAATGAACACTCCAGAAGGCATCCCCTCCGCAACAGTAAAAAAGATAAAAAGCAGAGGCTTGAGCAACTGGTAAGGTGATTTTTTTTTTTAAAGTTCTGACAGAGTATCTTTTTAAAAAGTGGGAACTAAAACGTTTGGGAACCACTGCTCTAGTCTAGTAATTGTATTGACAAAACAATTACCATGGAGAACAAAAGGTATATTTAGAAGCAGTTGTGATACGTTATATCCCTCATGCAAGGCTTCAGGGCACCGGTTCTCCACCTGTAAGCCGTGGCTCCCCAGGGAAAGGAAACAGAGCCACGGAACCCTTGCCAAAAAGTCGCCCTATACAAGGTATAGGAGTGTAGCCCTAATGGGGAACTGCAACTAATGGCCCATTAAGTCAACAGAGCTGCCAGCTGAAAAGTTTGGGAACCACTGCTTTAGGGAACACAGCTACATAAAACCTGGTCCTTAGCGTTCATGCCATAAATAAAAAAAAGGTGTGAACATTTTAAACACATCGGCTATGATCTTCTAAACAGTAGTTTTCTTCCAGAGGAACACTGGTGCCTGTCTTACTTACCCTGTCCATATCATGAAGGACGTCTGTTGACCATAATCTTTCATGTACTGCAAAGCTGATACAATAAGCCGATATGGAGAATCACACATAACATCTCCAAATAGACCGGGGTTAGAAGCATTCACACCTTTGGAAGAAGCACACACCTGAGTGTGATTTTGTGTGATGTGGTAGCTGGGGTCCAAATGTAAATCTGTGATATGCCAGAACTGACCTGTTTTTAAGGGGGGGGGAAATGAATTGTTAACATTTTTTCCAGCAAAATGACAACATGGCTGCTTCTGAAGTCCTACGATTTAAAATAGGGGGCCACTGATCATCACAATGACAAAAAGCCATGTAAATCTTGACACTAGCTGGTTCATTGCCATATACTTCTCAGGGTGCAATCCTAATCTCGAGTTAGGCCAGCACAGTTAGGCCAGTAAAGTTTGGCCAGCACAAGGGACACCATAAAGTGAGTTTTGCCCACTCTCGGAGTCAGAGAGGCCGGCACACAGACATGCACCATCCTCCCGGACTCCAAGCGTGGTCCAAATGTGTTTTACAGTGGCCCTTCTACCAGCCAAACTTTGCTGGCCTAACTCTAGGTTAGGATTGTGCCTTCAGTTATTAACTCTGAAGGGTTTTAGGCTTTTACTGACTATAAGAACTAGGCTTTTTGTTGTTGCAGGCTTTCTGTCTGAACTTCTTTGACTACTATATATTAACTTTCTGAACTGAAAATATAAAGTATTGATTTTTTTTTTTTTTGCTAGCTCCGAAGATCTTTTGGTGGATGAGTCTCACTCTCAAAGAGGTGAGACATCTAAGTATTGTTATATAATAAGACCACAGTTCTGTGTACATTTGCCCAGTAGAAAGCCCCACTGAACTCAGTGGAATTATGCAGCTCCCCTGGCTGATTTCTGCAGCACCCTGGGGAGTCATGGCTCAGAGTTTGGGAACCACTGATAAACAGGATTCCAACATAAGTAACATAAATAGTAGTACAGTATTGGTTCTAAGAGTGGCAAATAGGGCGACGAACTGCTCAGAATTAAATGTCTTGTATATACCAAAGCTGGAAATAAAGATCAGTGCAGAATTACAAATTTAAGCTGAACACATTTAAAAGCAGCAGCACTTCTCTAAACTACATGTGACTTCCAGAGGTCATTGTGCAATTACAGGACATTGGACAGAGACGCAAACAACTAAAGCTTCAACGGTGCAATTTTCTAAGCCAGATGGAGGCTTAATCCATTTTGAATTTTATCACTTTTTTCCAGGGGAAATTAGTTTTTACTTCTTTTTTCCAGCTCTGCTACAGAAAAACCTCCTCTAAAATAAAGACATTGCTTTCTTACTGGTAAGGATGGGAAATCACAAGAGAGGTGAGCATAGAACTCTGGCAATTTTAGAATAAGAAAATTAAGAGTCATATAGAAAAGAGAGAACCGCTTCTTTAAGACATAAGACATAAGACATAAGAAATTTATTTGTCATTACACTCACAACTGGGTGCAACGAAATGAGGTGCTCTTCCCCAAGGTAAAACTGGACAACACCAAAACTAAAATATGCACAATCAACCATACAACAATCACTTATACAAATATAAATACCCCATTGCTCCCAGCAATTTAAATTCCACAAAAACTTATGACCCCGCATTTAAACTCAATACTGCACTTGGGTAAAAACTGTTTCTGAATCTGCTCGTCCTTGCTTTCAATACCCTAAATCTCCTTCTCGATGGTAATAGTTCAAAGAGCTGATGTCCCGGATGAGAGGAGTCTTTCAATATATTAGATATCTTCCTCTTGCATCTATTTTTATACAGTTCTTCCAAAGAGGGGAGTAAACAGCCAATGATGTTTTGGGCCGTCTTGATCACCCTTTGAATTGCCTTTTTCTCTGCCACTGTGCAGCTCGTGTACCATACACAGAGACAGTAGGATAATATGCTCTCAATTGAACTCCGATAGAAGGTGATTAGCAAACTCTCAGCCAATTGTTGTTCTTTCTTATCAGCACAAGGACCAGCATGATAATGCACATAACTGAGATGTCCTGTACTGAGCATTAAGGAAACTTGGATCCAAAGATGCTTCCGTGTGAGTGAAAGTTATTTCTGCCTATGCAAACAGAACCCTCCCCCAATATCTCCTACATCTCCTACTCCTACTGTGCCATAATGTACATCATTGGGGGGGGGGGCTACCCTTTAAGACTGTTTTTTTAAGGTATGTAAGGGAGTAAAGGAGCAAGAAAGCCAAATTGCGCAAGCAGAGTTCTATTTGTGCATTTTGAGATCCAAGTCAAAAAGAACTTACTATACTGGAAAACATACCCTCTTATCACTGCTTAACGCAATTTACAGGTGTGCCCCAGTTTCCACTAATTCGGTTTCAATTATCCATGGATACTATAGATACTGGGGACACCTATTAAAAAGATAGGGGAACATTAAACAAATCTTTTTTTTAACCATATTGCTCCAAAACCACTGATGGTCTCTAAAAAGGCGCCCCTTCGTGTCCATGATTTCATGTATCCACGGTGGGGTTTGGAAAGGAAACCCAGCAGATACCAGGGAATGCCTGTATTTTAAAGATGGAAGATTAAAACGCAGTGAGGCTCCTATGGAAAAGGAGGAAACTTCTGGACAACATAAAACTCTTTAGGTGTAACATGAAGGAAGGGAACATAATATTGAGAAAAGCTCAAAGATTTTTTTTTCCAATTCATTTAGTTCAAAAGCTTGCTTATTTTCAACAAGGAAGAATGATTTAATTGAAAGATATCAGTTTACCTACTTTATTCTCTGGGTAGTTATTTGTTTGGTACACGTACACTGTCTGTGTTAACACTGGTCCCAGACAGGGCTTTTGGAGAACGCGGAATAATAGAACCAAGGAACTGATGAACTGAAAGCAATGTAAAGGTCATTGAGGCCGCAATCCTAACCAACTTTCCATCATTGACATAGCAGTGCCAGTAGGGCATGTGCTGCATCCTGCAGTTGGGAGGGGGCAGTCAGGGAGGGTTCCTCAGGGTAAGGAAATGTTTGTTCCTTTCTCTCGGAGCTGCATTGCCCTTACCCTGATACTGGAACGTTGGTTAGGATTATGCCCTTATTATCGCCTCTTGCACTAGGAAGAAGGTCTACCAAACATGCCTCAGGACAAGATTGTACCAATATGAAAGCAGATCTCAGGCTCACATGTTCCTACCACTGATCTGAAAGTGCAATCTTCTCAATTTGTTACTGATAAAGGGAACAAGGAAAGACCATGAGAGAGGTATGGAAGATGAGCCTGCTTGAGGGACAATTACTGTGTGTGCAATCCTGGAGGCCCATATCACCTGACTTAGCCCCAAGACAGGGCTGAAAATCTGCTTCAGTGGTTAGCAGCAGTAGCAATTTAGAATAAACCTTTTCCCACCAATAATGTCTTAAACAAGAAGCCACTATTTCATCTGTGTAAATACCAGGTAGTGGAAAAGAAAGGTGGCAAGGGACCATGTTTCTCTTCTTTAGGAGAAAACTGACTACCAGCAACATCTTGTAGGTGGAAGGTGTATGTATAAGAACATTTGCAAGTTATGTGAGAACCAAGCTCTCTTCTTACCCAGACTAGATAGAGTCTAGTCTAGTCTAGAATAATGGCCACTAAGTTCATTGGCACCTACTCAAAAGCAACTTTGCATATACTGTACTGTAGTGAAATCCAATCAAAAGAATCATACCAAACATATCTTCCTTCCATAGCCTAATGCTAAGCAGATTGCTGCAAGCACTTTATACAGTAGTGGTTCCCAAACTGTGGGTTGGGACCCACCAGTGAATTGCAAGGCAATTTCAGTGGGTTGCGAAGGACCTATAGCGGTCATATTGAAAATATGGGAAGATGGGATGCTGGAAAGGGAAAGGGCTGTGTGGTTGTTTTGCTTGTGTCAAGGTTGTAAATGTGCGTTTTTCTTTCTAATTCACTTTCCTATCGGAACACGGCTGAGAAATAACCCAACTTATTACTGCACTCTCAGGAAAGCAGAAGGCTCTGGCGTCACAATGATGGCATTTCCTGCCACGACATCACTTCTAGTGGGTTCCAGACAGATGGTCATTCTAAAAAGTGGGTCCTAGTGCTTAAAACTTTGCGAACCACTGGTATACAGCAGCGTAGAGTCCCTTTCAAATAGGATAAGGGCAAGCCGTTATTTTTGTGGACTGATCAGAAATTTGTGGCTACACAAATACATGTTCTAAACCAATTCACTGAGTGCTGACCCCTACACAGTTCAAGAAGAAGGTACAGGAAATTTTTTAAAGAGTACTACAAAGTGCAAGTACATAAAATACAAATATGAAGTATAGTTCTTCTCAGACTGCAGGTGGGTCAGTTCCCCCTGATCTGCAGGACATGCAGCTCCGCAGCTCCTGTTTTCAGGTTATCAAGACTTGTTCATAATCATTTTCAAAATAATCCGCAGCAACAGAATCCATCTGAAAGAACAGCTCCTTGCATTTATCCCAGATCTTTCCAAGCATAAAGCTGTGCTTAGCTTTGTATCTACAAAGTCATATACAGTGCTAGCCTGTGAAAGTAATAGTATCAATACAACTGATGACTTCTGTCTAGCTAGCCTGTACACAGAGCTTCGTCAGGAAGGTGGCTTTGATTGACATTGCATTTGACAGCCTGTTACCATAAAGACACAATCCTCTGCAAGTTTAATAGTTGCAGCCACTGAACTCAGCAGGGTTTGCCTGTTCCACCCGAGCAGCAAGAGCATTTCCTGTGTGAATCACAAGGTGCCCAGCTTTCACAAGCTGAACAACCACAAATATTCTTGTGCAGTGGCATAGCTAACGGAGTGCAGGGGGTAGCAACTGCACCAGGCAACAAGCTTTAAGAGGGCAACAAGCTGAGCTTGGCACTAGTTGCCAAAATTGTGAAAACCTTGGAAAGTATGAATAATACCATCATGTTATATATCACTGAAAAGGTAATTTAATGCTAAATGCAATGAAACAAACCACTTTTGGAATACCTGTATTTCTCAAATGTTATAGAATCAACTAGAAAACCTTTCATTTGATTACTTAATAAATTAAATTTTAGGGTGTGTGTGTGTGGAGGGGATTTACAAAATTTTCTTTTGCCCCGGATAACAGAAGCCTTAACTAAACCACTGGTCTTGTGTACAGACATGCCCCAGTATCCACTGATTTGGATAGTTTCAGTTATCCACGGATACCATGGATACTGGGATGCTTATTAAAAAGATAGGGGAACATTAAACAAATCTCCTTTTCTTCCTTGTTGCAGCAAAACCACTGATGTTTCCCTATCTTTAAAATGGCATCCTCAGTATCCATGGTTTCAGGTATCCACAGGAGTCCGAAACAGAACTCCAGTGGATACTGGGGCATGCCTGTTATTGTGGCACTTTCAAGATTAAGGGCCCAATCCTATCCAAGTTTTGGGTGCAGCCGCAGCTGCAATGCAGCCCCGAAGGTAAGCGAAAAAAATGTTCCCTGATCCTAAGGAGACCTGCTTGATTCCTCCTCCACCACAGAATGCAGCACACACACCATTAGGACACACTACATCAGGCTGGGAAATTGGATAGGATTTGGCCCTAACAGACTGATTGTGGCAGAAAAACGTTTCCAGGCTAGACACCACTTTAACAAATGGGGAGAGAGAGAGAGAGAGAGAGAGAGCGTACATACACTCGCGTTAAGAAAAGACGGTCCATGTGGGATCCAAATGTAACACGATGGGTCACTAGAGGTCGCGATTCGGAAGGGATTCCGCCTGCGACAGGGCTATGTGACGTTCCAAACATCACAACAGTGGCCGCCCGTGGCGCTGTGTGCGCTGCTGCGCTCCAGACGGAATGGAGAGAGGCAGCCCGGCAGGTTTGCTTTGTATTGTGCCTGGTCCCCCCTCCCTCGCTTTCCCTGTCGAGAGCCAGCGGCGTCTCCAACCGGGGCGGCCCCTCGACCCACTTCTGTGGCGGGAAGGGTGGGGGAGAGACAGACAGAGGCGGACGTCTTCTGTCGCCTCATTTTGGCAGCCGAGGCCCTGGCGCCGCTGTCGGGCCTGGCCCGGAGCCACGCAGCGCGGGAAACCAAACTCACCCACACTCGAGGGCGCCTCGGGACTGGCGCGGGCCGGAGCTGCGCTGGCGAGGTCCAGCAACCCGTTACTCAGCAGCAGCAGCAGCAGCCCACACAGGCTGCGGGCGAAGCGGCGCGCGCCTCGCGGCCCTGCCATGCTCAGCTCAGCCTCGGCCCTGCGCTCGCTCATGTGACCCTCCCTCCCGAGGAAGGTGTGATCCGCTCCGGTGGCGAAGCGCTCCTTTCGCAAGCACTTTCCCTCCGCCAAGGTGCCAGCCAGGCTGCCTGGGGAACGTGAGAGCCGAGCCTCTGGTTTTGTTCCGTCTCGCGGTTTCCCTTCGACGGGAGAGTTTCACTTTCGCAAGCCGCTGACAGGAAGGACAATTGTTTCCTTGGCGCTCTGCAGTCGTTGCACCCAGGTTGGTTAGAGGAACTTGGAAGGGAGCCCGCGGCGTGTGAAGCGGGAGGTGGAAAACCCCGAGGTTGAACCTGCTCCCTGGATATGCAAATGTAGGTCGTCACCCCTTTCTTGCCCTAGTAGGGTTCCAGGAGAGGCAGAAATTCAGAAAGTAGAGCTCCCCCCCCCCATCGCTGCATTTAGGAAAAGTGTCATCAGTTAACCTTTTTGTCTGGGGTGCAGCTGTTAAACAAATTAGGTGTGTGTGTGTGTGAGAGAGAAATGCAACCACAAATCCTCATCCAGAGACCTAACAAAGGGCACCTGCCTGAGGGACACCTGCCCCAGGGCACTACACCAAGGGGGTGCAATTTTCCTGCAGACCCACTTTTAAAATGTTAAAAAGTAAAGAAAAAAGCCCAGATAGCTTCCCCTACTGTTACACAGCTGAAAAAGTGCTCTCCCGGCAGTTTTCTGAGTTCCCTGCTGCCTCTTTTGGGTTGCATGGAGGCCCCTCCCTTTACCCAGGGGCTCTGCAAATACTTCCTTGCCCCAGGTGCTTTTTTTGTTTATTTACACCACACTCCTTCTCTTTGTTTATTGAAAATAACTGGACTTTCTTTGATGCTTTTATTCCATTGATTCAGATTCCCTGTTTACAAAGGCTGGGAATAATAATATCACTCTGCTCTTTGTATTTGTGTCCGTTTCAGGGCTCCTGTGCCTTTATCAGTCATCTGGAGCTGTAGAAATTCAGCATGTGAAACCTTTCTTGTGACCTCATACCACGCTGTGTACAGCTCCATTCAGATCAGGGTTTCTCAGCGTTTGTTCCCCACAGAACCACTTTGCATGGTCTGCCTATTGAAAGTGCCACAGGAAGTAACGGGCAATGATGCTATCACCAGTTACTTCCGGATTGGGAGGGCAGATGCAACATGACAAACACCTGTATGAGAATCAGGATGGACAGGAGGGCTTTTCTGAGCGCATGAAAAGTGCATGCTGGAGCTCTGCCCCATTTTGCGTTGTTGGTCTTGCTACCAGGCGGTGGGGGTCTGATGGTCTCACGCGTAACACTGGACACTACCTCAAGTACCACCAATGGTACAAATACCTCTGGTTGAGAAACACTGAGGTAGATTGTTTTTTCTAATCCATCTGGACCAGTGGTTCCCAAATGTTTTAGCACCAGGACCCACTTTTTAAAATGACACTCTTATCAGGACCCACCTAGTTTTACAAGACGAAAAAAGTCCACTTTATCAGCCAATCTAGCCCCTGTTTTTATCCTTTTTACTATGGGGGGGGGGAGGAGGAGTACAGCCTCCTGGAGCATTTGTCAAACTCCACATTCATAGGATTGGGACCATTTTTGGTGGCCTTGCAGTCCCCTTTGATAAGAACCAAGTCACACATGCCTACTCATGAGTAAGCATGCACATGTAGCTCAGTTTTGCTTTTCATACTGCTCAACAGGTTTTCCTTGTCAGCTATCAGCTTGTCAGCTTCATGACCCGCCAAAAATTGGGTCACAAGCCACTGGTGGATCCTGAGCCACAGTTTCGGAACCCCTGGTCTAGACAGCTGTTAAACCCAGGAGTCCTGCACCACTCCTCTGGCAATCCTAAAACTCTTTAGCAATCCAGTTTATTGAAGTGGGGAATGTGGATCTGGCATTGTTAAACTGTAATATCCATGTTAAATGCTCATAAATGCTGCCAGTCTGGCTTTCAAATTCCTAAAAAAGTGAGGTACCAGGCTTCAAGCCTGTTGAGGAAATGCTCCTTGTGTCATCTTGTCATTCCCATCCCAGATATTTGAGATCAGATTGTGATTAGCCTAATGGTCTCAGCACAGCTGGCCTTGCAATGAAGCCGACTGAATGGCTGTTTTAAGCAGTGAATTGATGAGGGGAGCCTTGTATGCTATCCCCCTCCAGCCAATTGCCCACCAAGCTCAGTCAGTTGGCTTTCTGATCGCTTAGAAGAGGATCCAGAAAGCTCCAGGACACCTCTTCCTCTAGCATTCCTAGAGGAAAAAGAATGACCATTTCAAATGCTCCTTCTGCCACATCCACTACTACCTTATTTTCCTCCTTAGTTGCTGAGCAGCTAGGGTGGGCAAGGAGAGGCAGGGCACCCAGCATGCTCTACTCATCCTGTTTGTTTCAAACAGGATGATGTGGAGGAAGGAAGCAGTGCCAGAGCTCAAGGTAAGGGGCAGGGAAGGCTCCACCTAACCCTACAATCTCACCTCACCCCCCCTCTCCTTGCCCACCTGCCTTGTTAAGTGGGTGAGGAGGAGGCAGTGGTGATTGTGGGGTGTGAAAAATTGTTTTTGGGAATTGAATTTGCATGGCGTGCAGGCACAGCTTGCGCTCAGGTGGGTAATAAGTGCATTCTGTTCACTGGCAGAGGAATTCTTATCATTGTGACCTCACGTGTTTCAGACCTGAACACAAGCATTTCAAGTAGGTTATGTGACAGACATTGACTCAAATCCTTGAGAGTATCCTGTGATTGTGTGAAGTGGTTCAAGTGTTAAGGTCACTGTCTTCATTTTAGGCAGTTGCCTCTTAACATTATATCTAAAGTTTTGTATTTAGAACCCAGGCAATACTTTTCACTCTTTCAATAATACTTGGATTAAATGGGCAACTCAATAATTTTTAGACACAGAATTCATTACTCTTTTAAGTATTACTCATTTAAAATTACAGTATGTGACCTTTTGTATGTACCCAGGTTTGGGAGTTTCCAGCTGCCCTGCTCAGAAGGCTCAAAACTGCCAGCAGTCCATTTACAATTTTTTTTCCCATAAACTTATAAATAGTTCAAGTTAATCAATGTCCCTCATTTTGGATTTTAGAATGTGACCACATTTTTAGCAAAGACAAGTTAGCATCTTGCAGTTACTTATATAGTTGCGTGTATGCATACACATACATCTGCATAACATGATGTTATGCATAATACGATGCCCATAATATGGACATAAATATGATGTTTGCAATCATGGGATCAGTATCAGAGCACAATCCTAACCTGGAGTTAGTCCGGCAAAGTTTGGCCGGCTCAAGGGCCTCTGTAAAGTGTGTTTGGACCACTTGGACTAAGGCCAGCCCACAGACATACGTCCTCCTCCCTGACTCCGAGAGTGGTCCAAACTCTCTTTATGGTGGCCCTTGTGCCAACCAAACTTTGCTGGCCTAACTGCAGGTTAGGATTGTGTTTTCAATGTAGCAGTAAAAATAGTGGCATTAAACTACATCAAGGAGAGAACGTGACTTCTTTCTGGCAGAATTCTTTGGTATGTACAAAGTAAAGCTTTTCTATCATTTCTTTTTCGTTCCTGGAAAGCTTTACTTTCTAAATGCAGCCTACCAAATCATATGTAGCTTTTCAAATTACAGGCAAACCTGCTAGCAAAAAAATTTATGACTCTGAACTGGAAGCTTGAGAACACGGTAGTTACAAATTGCAGTAGAAGCCTACAGTCGAATCTTTTTGGTTTTTTTTTTTTTTGTATTTATATTATTTATTTTAAGATATGGGTAAAGGATACAGAAAAAGACAGGGGTCAGGGAAATACATAGGAATACACACAAGGTATCGTTGCAGTGCGTCACATACGCAAAAATTCTAACTCTGGTAATTATATGTATTGCTTCCAGGAATTTCAAGTTCATTTCATTCTTTCTATCTACACAATCTTCTAATTTAATATAAAATATATACGTTTAGCATTTAGTATCCATCCAATCATAAAACATCCTCCAATTTTGTTCAGCTTTGTCTATCTTATTACCATGCATTCTTTCCGTTAAAATATCCATTTCAGCTACTTCATAAATTTTGTCTATCACTTGTTCCATACTTGGAATGTCTTCATTTTTCCACCTTTGCGCAAATATTAATCTTGCTGTTGTAACAACATGTACAAAAATATATTTCCCAGCTAAGTCTTGAATGTCTTGTATTATATTTAACAAAAACATTTCTGGTTTAAATGGGATTAAACATTGTAATATCTCTTGCAACATTTCATGTATATCTCTCCAAAAAATTTTCGCCTTCTTACACGTCCACCACATATGATAATATGTCCCTTCAATATTTTTGCATTTCCAACAAACATTTGAAGAGGTTTAATACATTCTAGAAATTTTTTCAGGCGTGATATGCCACCTATAAAACATCTTATACACATTTTCTCTATATGACAAAGCTTTAGTAAATTTAATATTACTTTTCCAAATTTTCTCCCATTCATCAAAAGGTATTGAATATCCAAGATTTTGTGCCCATTTTACCATTGCCTCTTTCACCGATTCATCCTCCATCTTTATATTTAACAACATCGAATACATTTGTTTTCGAATACATATTTTTCTTTTTCTTCCAATTTTTTTTATCAAATTCTGTTTCTCTTTGATAGATTCCAATCTTACTGTCTTCCTTTAGTCTTGAATTAATCTGTATTATTGACCACCAATCTAAAATTATATTTGTACGCTCTAAACATTCTCTAGATAATAGTTTACTATTT
Organism: Lerista edwardsae; assembly: GCA_029204185.1. Lineage (NCBI taxonomy): Eukaryota > Metazoa > Chordata > Lepidosauria > Squamata > Scincidae > Lerista > Lerista edwardsae. The sequence goes on from JAJKFI010000115.1 coordinate 1,874,157, forward strand.
TCATCAGTTAATTCCTCATAAGTTCTATTTTAATCCTCTCTGAGCCAGTCTGGTTTAGAGCCAATCTCCAATGGTTTCACCCATCGGGGAATTTTATCATATATCTCAGTTGATCCCAGACCCACAACAACACTCTTCTTAAACAATGTTGCTTAAAGTTGGAATAGTATTTTGCTTTATCATATATTAAAAACGCATGTAGCCCAATATTAAGATCATATATCTCTAGTTTGATAGTCCTTTTATCCATGGGGTTGGCCCATTCTCTTAACCAATTCAAGGCTAGCTGCTTGATAATAAAGTAAAAAGTCCGGTAGGCCAAACTCCGCCCTATCCTTAGCTTCTTGCAGCAGTTTTAGACGAATTCTTGGTTTTTTCCCCTGCCATATAAATTTTGATACTATTTTATCTATTTCTTGAAAATAAGATTTCTTCATAACTATAGGAATTGTTTGAAATAAAAAAAGTAATTTCGGTAAGATGTTCATTTCGATAGTCGCTATTCTTCCTAAAAATGATAATTGCAACTTTTTCCATCTTACACAATCACTTTGTATTTCTTTCAGTAATTTATAATAATTTTATTCCATTAGGGTACTGGTCTTATTTGTCATTATTATTTCCAGATATCTGACTTTATTTGTTAATTGAAGGCCCCATTTCTCCAGATCTCTCCGATTCTCTCACATTCTTTAATAAGAGCTTAGTTTTTTGATATGCAACACCCCACGTTCTCTTTCAATATAATCTCTTTAAGTCTTATCTCTATATTGTCCGTTGTTATCACTCACACTCTCTGGAAGTCTCTGATGTTTGTATCCATTACAAAGTCCAGAACGACACACTGCAAGATTGGGTGGCGCCTCGGCTTTGCAGCCAGGATCTGGCAGCTCTCTGCTTGTTACATGCAATAAGGCTACCCCCCTCCCAGATCACAGCCGCCGCTGCGATCTCGAAGGAGAGATCCGCCCTGCTGATTAGGCTATCTCTCCTGACAGCCTAACCGGCTTCTCCATACAGGGAAGCCACATAAATAAGCGGAAAATGCGCCTCATCCGCAGAGCCCTGCAGACAGGCAGCCATTCACGCCGGGCTCGCTCTGCCCACCACCTACAGTCGAATCTTATGAAGGATTAGGCTGCCGGGTGAAGCAGATTACAACAGCGCGTGTGATTTCCACTGATGAAAAATTGTTATTGATGGCAATGGCCCATGCTGGATCCTGTCTCATCCTTTTTGAAGCTCTCCACCCCTTTGCTCTCCTTGGATGTAGGTCACCAAGTATGGTGGCATATCCCCAAGGAGACCCATAGACACCAGGGCTTACCTGGGTGTATGTATAATGTTTTATATTGTATACCTTTCATTTGCCTTTGGGCTGCTCTCCCACCACTAGATACAGTGCATGCCTTTTTTGGTGCTGCTGCATCAGCCCAACTGGCAAGGGATAGGATTGGGCCTTACTCAAACTAATAATATTCCCCTGCTTCTTGTAGATTTCCTCATATAGTGTGTAATTTTCTGTGCAATTATTGTACATAGTTCTCCTTGTTTATGTGTTAATGAATGTTGCCTCTTCAGTCATAAGCCACCATCTAACTGTTGTTTGCTGTCATCTTGAAATATTCCTTAAAATGTCACAAGTAGCAATATTTCTAGTTCTTTGGTAGCAGGTCAGTAAAGTTTTATTGAATTGTTGTCTTGTGTAAAATGGAGTAGGAAGATAGACATGGACAAGGGAAAATAGTCCATTTTAAGTTTGTTTGTCATGTGTTTGAAGAACATCAGACCACAGAAGAGAGTATATTGTCAAACATTTATTTACTATTTGGATTCAGTACATACATAGAGTCTAGTCCAACCACTTTTTCCCTCCCCACTTTCTTTCACTTAATTCCACCATAAATCAGTTGCCATGGGAGTTAACACTACTCGAATTATGGCTTTTTCCATGGAGATAAAGTAAAAACAAACAAACTTGTTCTCCCATCTCTGGGAATGGGAGGTCTGGGAAAAGGCAGTCATCTGTTCTGAGCGCACAAGCCAGACAGCAGTGTTGTGAGCTGTATTAATGGATTACAAACACAATGTGTTTTACCATACTGCAGCCTTAAAACATTGCAAGCTTTGTGGAACAGTATTATCAAATTGCACAAATAGGCTACACAGTCTTGCAAAGATTCATGCACACACATCGTGATTTGACATCTGTACCAATGTCGTGGTCGTCTCTGAATACTAGAGCTGGCAGGCTTCCTACATCAGAATTGTATACAGGCCAGGACTACCGATGAGGAGACCCTCATCTGGAGAGCTGCCAGTGGAATTTGCCCAGCAGGAGAGCTAAGGGTAGTCCCCTTTTCCCAACATCCTTTTCCCAACTCCCTTTTCCCTGCAGTGTGCTGACAAGCCTTGCCAGCTACCCTTAGAGCCAGGAGGGACTTCATATAGAGAAGACCCAGCCGAGACCATCAGGGGCAGGGGTGTATGAGAATACTTCACACATATTATCTCAGTCGTTCTTACAACAGGGGTTCGAAACCTTTTCAGGAAAAGGGGCTGGACGTTTGGCAATGGTGTCATCACATTGCTACTGGACCTCTGGGTTGCTGAGCTTCCAGAAGCATCTGTGCAGAGCTTGACCTGGGAAGCAATTTGCCATGCATTGGACAGAGCATGGCAGAGCTGCCTACCTAGGTTCACTGCATTCCTGTGCCACCCTCTGCGTGGGCCAGATTCAGCCCACATGCCGTAGGTTGCCAACCCCTCTCTTAGGGGAGGGAGGTGTGTTTGTACCATCACCCCTCATTGAAGATAGGAAGTTGAAACTAAGAATAGATTAAATCTTGCTAGCATGCAATCGATGGGTTAATTAACTAAATTGATGGGTTAATTAACTAAAACTTTAATTACCAATTACAATGTCCCACAATTAATCAGAACAATCAGATATTCAGGATCTTGGAATAGTCTCAAATGACCTCACAGATGCCCTATATTCTTCTTTCCCAACCAAATCTGATGAAGATGAAATTTAAGGATGGCTTTTCCTTCCGTTTGATTCTAAAAAAGCTGACGACGTTTTTGCCTTTCAGGATATCATTCTGACAATAACTACTAGAGGCAGATCTAAACCATTTATGTTCTCATGTGGCATGCTAATATGGAATTGGCTATTCTGTATTTCAGTTTGAATAGGAAAATATTGAATGACTCTTAGAATGAGTGATAGATTTTGTTTGTTGTAGTATATAAGTAGATACATTTAGGCGTCAGTCAACACAGGTCCAATCCAGTCTAGGCACAGGTGCAATACCTTTGCCTCAATGATCTCTGGATAAGGCAAGATTATTTTTAATTCCTGTCAGGAAGAGACTTTGTTTCAACATCTTTACCTCCGCCCAGCATGGGGCTCAGAAGCCCAGCTGTCTTTGAGCTGTTTATGTTTCTGTCTAGAAGGAGCAATAGCAAAATGAAGTGGTGGGTTTATTATTATTATTATTATTATTATTATTATTATTATTATTATTAGTAGTAGTAGTAGTAGTAGTAGTAGTAGTAGTAGTAGTAGTCTTGTCTCAACATCAGTGTATTCAGTCAAAAAGATGACTGGATGCTTTGCTTTGTACTTTTTCATAACTGTAAATGCAACACTATGTAACTTGTTTCATGCTCTAAAATACGAATCAATGAATGTATTAGTTTGGCAGATACTTTATTGATATTATGAATTTATGAAAGAAGCAAAAGGAGGTTTACTGAGTCTGTTATCTTAAGGTTTTGGAACTATGAGAAGCACAATTAAAACCTCTGGAAATAAAAAAAAATTGCCATCAAAATTTGAGATGCTCATTACCACCTGTTGCTACAGACTGCAAAGCCACACACAGTCAACTGACACAATCCAATTTCTCCTGCAATTGTGGGTGGCATGTGACCACGTGGGAAATATGTGTTTATGAACTCTATGCTCAGTTAAATATAAGCCATTTCTGTTGTCACAGCTGACATTTTTGCAGTAGCCACAATCAGGCTTGACATTAAGATACAGGATTATTGGGCTGGAGCCAAAGGTCCAGGGCCTTCAGAAGGGCCCACCACCAATCTCTCAGCACCCATAATCTCATGTGATGGTGGCAGAATGACTGTCTTGCCGTTCACCCAGATAGAAGGGGCCCAAGGGAGGTGGATTGCAGAGGGATGTTCCCAAACCCGAGTTGGCCTTGGCCACAATCACAGGTTCCCATATGCATTGTCAGTTCACACAAGTCTTTCTCAGGGCTCAAGCCTAACCTGGAGTTAGGCCAGCACGGTTAGGCCAGCACAGTTTGGCCATCACAAGGACACCGTAAAGCACGTTTGGACCACCCTCAGAGTTAGTTAAGGATGGTGCACGTCTGTTTGTGTAGCCCTCAGTAGCCTCTCCCTCAGTTTGTTTGTGTAGCCACAATTGCATGGAGTAATTTGAAAAGGTGGGATATACATGGTAGGCATTAGAATTTAATATCTTTGTTTTAACTGTATCCAAAACGTGAGAAAGTCATGCTCATTTTAAATAGTGCTGGTACCAGGTTGCTGAGGACCATGGGGCTAAGCTCTGCACTGAGCCTCCCTCATGCCACTCCCTCCCACCCTGCAATGATACATTGGGCACCTTTGCTACTGGCACTGATTGTTCAGGGGTTCACCAGCAAGTGCCCAACCTGGCTGAAGTAATTAATTTGCGGTGTATTGGTCAGTCATAGAATCACTTGAATGTTTCAAGGTCCAATGACCCCCCCCCCAAATTAGAATAAGTTATACAAATGGTTGTATAAGGGCACAATCCTAACCTGGAGTTAGGCCAGCAAAGTTTGGCTGGCACCAGGGCCACTGTAAAGTGCATTTGGACCACTCTTGGAGTCAGGGAGGATGGCGCGCGTCTGTGTGCTGGCCTCTCTGACTCCAAGAGTGGTCTAAACATACTTTAAAGTGTCCCTTGTGCCAGCCAAACTTTGCTGGCCTAACCATGCCAGCCTAACTACAAGTTAACTTCACCCTAAATGAGAATTTTGTACAAAGTGCCAGCCTACTTGTGTGTGTAGTTCCAATCAGGCACTGCCAACCTTGGAGACTTCTGTGTGGTGTAGTTTCTGTGGAAGTTAGCCTGGAGAAAGCAGATCTGGAGAAGCTGATCTAAACTAGAACATCTTTCAGCCTGAGTCTATATAGACCTTTTCAACATAAGCCCAATTCATTGAGGTTTGCTCCAGTGTAATTGTCCATAGGATTGCAACTCATCAGAACAATCCCTGCATATTCCTTCCTTGGTAGTAAGTCCCAATGCATGGACCCTGGCATAACCTACAGTAGCCAAAAGTGTTACCTCTCCCCCTCCTCAAACCAATGTCTCTTCTGTCCATCACGTCAGCAGGCCAGACAAGTTAGAGAGAGAGAGTGAGAGAATGGATGGGTGCTCTTTTCCCTCAGTGGCACTGAGAAAACTTCTCCTCTCTCATTTCCCACCTCTGACACATCCCACTGGGTTGTGTTTTTAAATAAGTAACTCAGATGAAGCACCCATTAAACTCAATTATGCTTATGTACAAGTAAGGGAGTGTTTGTTTTCAAGTCATTTTATCAGGGAAGGGATAAGTGATTTGATCCTCAGGGAAAATTACGATTTACAAACATCGTTGGTGAAAGTATACATGATACATCCTCGGGATACATTGGGATATTCTGCCAAAGGATGATTTGTTAATTTCAGCAATAAACATCTCAGTAAGGGTCAGTCTGACTGAGCAGCACGTACTTTAAGCTAATTATGTGCTTCACAAAGCCCACCAGGACTCAGGCATGAAACGTCTTGTGTAGAATGTATCTGAATGCAAGCCTGAATTGGAATGTGGGGTTGGGCGGGGAAGGAAAGAATATCGGTGGCTGGGATTCCTTGCATTTCCAAAAAGGAACAGCCCCTTGAGTTTCCCCAAACCACCAGGGTCATGGACTACACATGCTGCTGTCCCTCATGTAACAGGGCAGCATCTGAGCACTAGTTCTGCGCCTTCCAACAGTGGCAGTTCTGCCATTAGCCCTGGAAATACCCCCAGGCAGCAGGACCACATGCAGCATCCCTGGCTCATTGGAAGCTGTCTGAAGCCTCTGGAGGCCATTAAACAGTACAGGTGGGCCCCTCTATCCACAGCCTCTGTGAATCTGCGGTTTCAATTATCCACGGAACAGGCCCCCCTTACCTTCCTTTACTTACTTTGGGTTGCTAAAAGTTTTCTTGCTCAGTGGTGGGGGCAGAGGAGAACCTACACTAAACATAGGTTCCCTCTTATCCACAGTTTCAGGTGACCACAGGAGCCCCAAGAACCTGCCCCTGCAGAAGGGGGACTTGCCGGTACTTTCCATTGTTTTGTTTAAATAAGTATTGTTTAAAAGCCTTCTGAAGGCCTCAGGCTGCTTTCGGAAGAGCAAGAATGTTGCTTGAGTCACCAGTGCATGTTAGGTGAGTGGAGGGAGGCAGCAGTCTTGGGGGGGGGGCGGGTTCGCTGGCCCTCAGGCGACATGCGGGCCAGTGATGTGACTGCTTTCCAAGGGAGGGCATTGCCTTGTTTGAAAAGTTTCCTCCTGTGGGGAGTTTCAAGCGACACGGACCAATAATCTGCCTAGTATAAAAAGAGCTTCATATCTTTCCCTCAGCCAAGACACTTCTCCATTGCTCTTCTCAGAGCTGGTTTTGATTGAGAGTTCACTGGCTAAGGGCATCCCAATACTGGCCTACCCAAGGCTCTCCTCCCATTGCTATCCTGCAACCACCACACTGGTGCTTCTGGAGAAGCTGTCCTGGTCTTCCACTGTCCTGGTCTTTCACTGTTCTCGAGGAAGCCCTCGTCTTCTTCAGATTCCGCCTCCCCCCTCAGCAGATGGCTCATTGGAGCCAACAAGCAGACAGACTCTGGAAAGGCTGTAGACAATGAAAGCCCCATCCTTTCAGTGAACCACTACATCTTTACTCCAAACCCAGAAAAAATATCTTGGTTTCAGCCTGATTTGAAGTTCACAAAATGTGAAATAGTTTGGGTGCGCTTTTCAGTAAATAAAAGCTTCAGAGGTTTATTGCAAAGTTTTATTTGTGGCCATTTACAGAGCAGGAGTTTGCCAGTTTTATGGCATAAAGTTAATACAAAACTAGCACTTGGTTTTCCTTCCTTGTCAGCAGTATTCATTTCAGAGATGGTCAACTGAGGACAGCTCTTCACTCTATCCAGAAGTATCTCCCAGTCAGGAGACTGGCAAATTCTATGCTTTTTCATACTGGCGAACAGCAACAATATCCCCGAAGGTGAGGGTCTGCAAATTCAAGAAGACAAGGAATAATTAGGGTGAATGTGTCTCTGGACATGATGCAGAAGACCTCGTGGATTCTGCAATAAGATGGTATTGCAGAACTTAGAATTTCTTGCAAAACTTGGCACTAACCACAACATTTCCTTAGTATTATGCCACTAACTACATATGGTCAACACAGCATGCACTGTCAATTGGAAAAATGTTCAATGTCTACCTTGCCACAACCTGCTCCACAACCTGCTCCACAATCCACATGCCTATACCTTTAACCATTGTATAGAAGAGGGAATTTTGGCAGGTGCAGCTCAACATAGAAGGGTTTAAAAAGCTGCATCTGCTAAACTTTCCTTTTCTATACAACGGTTAAAGGTATAGGCACTCTGTCCATGTTTTATCTAAAGGTAACCAAAGGAGGAATCCAGAGACCAACAAAGGTGGTATATAAATACCGGTATTATTAATATCAAATTATAAAAAATGGCAGATTTTTTTAAAAAAAAATGTGCAATAGTGCTTTGGGGATTAGGGGACACATGTTCTTGATGTTATAGGAATATGCCAATAGGCACTATCCACAACTCTCTTCCCCCAGTTTAAATTGAACAATACTGAAATGTATTTCAGGGGTTGGCCTAGGGCAGAAATTCGGGCATTTGTAATTAATGCAGTGAAGGTACTTGAAACCTGTGGCAAGGGACAGGTTTGGGACATACAAGCCAATTACATGCACAGTACAAATCTATGTGAAGTTCTGCCATTTTTGAAACAATTGGACAGACTGGACTGGATCTGCTGATGAAATAAGTCTGTGAAAGGAAAAAATCTTCAAGTGTAACTTACTGATTTCTCCTAGTGTGCAATCTAAATCTGAATAACACTTTGGAAACTAGTATGGAGGGTAGAATTTCTTCAGACTCCATTGTGTCTTCAATACATTACATAATAATCTATATATATATAAAAGAGCGTATGTATTATTTATTAGATTTTTATCCCGCCTTTATGCCTGAAGGCACCCAAGGCGGCATGTAAGGCGGCATGTATGTATGTATGTTCCACATAGGCTCCGCAACGCCTGGACCGACTCGCGCCAAACTTGGCACGCGAGTGCCTTGGCCCCCCCGAGACCATCGCTGCAGGGATTTGGAACGGCTTGCGCCCCCATGGGCGCGGGAAGAAGCGAATTTGTGGTTCTCTATGGGTGGCTATGGGCTGAGTCACTGCATTCTGATGCGCTGATGATGTCATGATGAGATGCAAAGTACATGCAAATGACATGCGGAATCTTCAGGCAGCAACTGAACTCTTTACAGTTGAAGACAAACAGCAGCAAATAGGTTTCCCGCAGGCAAACCTATACAGGGCCATCTGTATGGCTGGTGAGTGGGGGGGGGTCAGGGATGGGACATATAAACACCCGGGTACATAAAAGCTAGTGTTCTCCTAAAGAACATTTACCAAGGGATGAAGAAAGACATTTTCATGAATGAATTAGGCTTTGAAAGAAGGTATGGGAGAGAATACAGGCATGCCTCCGTATCTGCTGGGGTTCTGTTCCAGACCCCAACATGGATACCTGAAACCATGGATATTGGGGGCACCTTTTTAAAGATACGGGAATATCAGTGGCTTTGTTGCAACAAGGTAAAATAAGAGATTTGTTTCCCTGTCTTTATATATAAAGATAGATATATCTATCTTAATAGGCATCCCAGGATCCATGGAATCTGTGCATAACTGAAACCATGGATACAGAATCAGTGGATGCCAGGACACACCTGTAAGCATTTCAAAGGCAACTAAGAAACCAAGGGGTCGGGAAGAGTGGAAGTCAGAAAGATTCTTCAGAGATACGTTGAGCAATTTCAATTATTTGAAGACTAAACAGGAAAAATTTGCTTGCCAATTTTTAAGACCAATGTTAGGATTCCTGGAAAGGTGACTAAGAGCACAATCCTGTACATGTCTGTTCAAAAGCAAATTGTATTGTTCAGTGGGATGTACTCTCAGGAAAGCGGGTAGCATTGCTGTCCAAGTTGCATTAGAAGTAGCATTGAGTTTGTGTGTTACATCAGAGCTACTTATTTCATCCATTTGTAAAAACAAAATACTTTCATTATCATTATGCTTTATCATGAACAGTAGTCAGTGGAGGAGAGTGCTATGATCCATGGTTTAGAAATTATATTTGCTTAGTACATGGGGAACACCTATCAAATATTAGATACATATCCTAATAAATTTGCAGTTTTATCCTTGTCTATGACCCCAAGAAGTGCTGTAGCTCAGCATGTGTTTGTATGCCAGAAATTCCAAGTACAGTCCCTTGCATCTCCAGGCAGAGTTGGGGGGAACCATTCTGAAAACCTTGGAGAGCAATTGCCAGTCAGTGGAGACAGTACTGAGGGTGCAATTCTAAACAGCACCGGACTGGCGAGGCTGATGGGCCAGCGCTATATCCGATGCTGTTTAGGAGAGGCTGGAGCCTCCCCATGGCAAGGGAGCGTGTGCTCCCGTACCCTAGGGGAGGCCCCAGCCTCCCCTATGTGCAACTTGGATCTGCACCCGCTAAAGAGCGGGCACAGATGCGAGGAGACCGCGTGGCCCGAATTGGGGCCATGCAGCCTAACGGACAGGCTTAGGATATGGCTGTACGGCCGCCTCCCGTGCCCGCCCACCTCCCGCCCCGCCTCCCTCCCTCCCACCAATCCCCGCGCTGCCTCAGCATGGAGCCTCCCTCGCACTGACCGGCTTTGGTGGGCGCAAGGAAGGCTCTCCGCCAACGCTCTGAAGCCAACGCTACGAGTAGCATCGGCTTCAGAGCTTTAGCGCCAATATGGGGGTGCTCCTTGGTGCCCCCGCATCGGCACTAAGCACGTCGTGCTGATACAACCATGTTGTGTCAGTGCGACGTACCTTCTAGCATGGTGCTGTGAGCGAGGTAAATCCATGGTTTGACAGTGTAAGGCAGCTACCTTAGTAAAGAATCTCTGTACTTACCATGACCATTTTACCGTCTTTAATTTCTCTAACAAAGTTTGTCTCTTTGTCATCCCATTTCTGTACGTGTACTAGCTTATCTCCATCCATGGACACCACAGACTGTGGACATACAAATTGCAGAGACATTTTAATTTAAAATAGTAAGGAAAAAACTCACACAAGGATTTTACAAACAATCTTAAGCGTAGTCAAGCCATAGTCAAACATTTGAACATCCCTTGAATGTCCACACAATTAAGACATATTTTTACAGTACAATTCTAGGCCTGTCTGCTCAGAAGCAAGTCCCATTGAGTTCAGTGGGGTTCATTCCCAAGTAAATTGATGTAGGTTTGCAACCTTATATCACATACTTTTCTACTCATCACAAAGTCCCGCTGAGTTCAATGCACGCCTACTCAGGATTAAGTCCCATTGTGTTCAGTGGGGCTTACTCCCAAGCAGTGGTATCACTAGAGTTTGTGTCACCCAGTGCAGGAGGTCAGCGCATCACCCCCCCCCATGATGGATCTCCTCTTCCTAAACCTTACAGAATAAATTACAATACCACATGCACAACCTAAATGCAGTGTTATAACAGTGTTGGCATTCCCCCCCCCCCCAATCAACTTTATTTATTTTAATGATAGTACAGGTCATCCAACAAATTAGTAACCAACAAAACACCTGTGTCCAATGTAATGACACTCACACAATTAAATAGAAGTTCTAGTATTAGCTCTGATACACGGAAATGAGAATTGACTCATAATAATGATTTTTTTTAAAATTGTGATTTTTATATAAAAAGTTGTATTTTCAGTTTTTAGTTCTTTGGCCATAGCTTTTGATAGAATAAAGATATAACACTCCGTTTTTTTTTTCATTGAATTCCTCATGAAATTCCATATACAACGGTATATAACATGATGGTATTATTGCGTAAAACTGTGATTTAAAAAAAATAAAGATTTTTACATTAAAAGTTGTATTTTTGAGTTTTAGGTTTTGGGCCATAACTTTTGATAGAATGAAGATATTGCACTCCGGTTTTTTTCCATTGAATTCCTCGTGAAAGTCCACATCCAATGGTATATGGCATGATGGTATTATCTTTTAAAACTGCGATTTTAGCAATTTTGTTCCCTGGTGGTGTTACCCATCCACCCACCCAACCCCCGTGCACATTACCTGCTATAGCCGGCTCCCCACCCCACCCCCAGCAATGCCACTGCTCCTAAGAAAGGGTCTTAGGCCTTTAACTTTGAACTAGTTCAGAACAATGATCCTATATAAGTAACTTCAAACAGCTCATTTAAGATGCCTGGAATAGGTATAAAATATAAAGCTAATTTGATTCTTATTTAGTTGTTGGGTTTAATAAATACATTTTCAACTGCATACACCATTAATCCCAATTTCAACGTTGGCCTGAGCCCTGTGGCCCTGTCACCATCCATGCAATAAATGCTCCAAGTGGTGGAGGCATGAGTGAATGCCAGCC
>JAJKFI010000115.1:1885993-1926546 GCA_029204185.1 Lerista edwardsae
ACTTTGCTGGCCTAACTGTGCCAGCCTAACTCCAGGTTAGGATTGTGTTCTGAATTCTGGTCAAGAGAGAAGCATTTCTATGGCCCCACATCTACCCTAGAGATTCTGGGACTATTCCAAAAGTAGCACAGGAGGAAAGTTGAGGAAGGGCTTTAGATATTCCCGAACACCCTGCTCCAGTGAGACCAGATACAGTGGAGGACAAAATGCCTACACTTTTAATCATTGTATATGGAAGAGGGAATTTTGGCAGCTGCAGCTTTAAAAACTCTTCCATGTTGAGCTGCACATGCCAAAATGCCCTCTTCTATATACAGCGGTTAAAGGTATAGGCACACTGTCCTCCATTGTATCTGATCACCATACTCTACTTAGTTTTAGCTCACTAAGTGGCAATGTTGTCATTCCCTCAGCAAGGCAGAAGCCTTAGATAAGATCCCTGAAGCATCTGTGAGATACAGGAAGCTGGACTAGATGGGGCCTTGGCCTGATCCAGCAAGGTTTTTGTTAAAGGCGAACATCTGATCACAAATTAAGATTCGTATGCCAATGCTGCAATTCTAGGCATGTCCACTTAGAAGTAAGTCACAGCTGAGTTCAATCCCAGGCAACTGTGCATAGGATTGCAGCCTAACTGCATATACTTAGAACCAGGTCTTATCAGCGGCATGTGGTACAGGGGCTGCTGGAGGCCTCTGAAAAGCTCTGCTACCATGGCTGAAGCTGTGAATGTGCAAACACAACCCACCCACTCTAGTCACTGTTCAGAGTGCACGGGGTTGTGAGTGAGTGTTTGCACATTTACAGATACGGCGGCAGCGCTTTTCAAAGAATTCTCGTGGGGTGGCTCTGCGTCACCTGCCACCCCCCCACACACCGCATGCTGCTGGGTCTTATTGGTGTGAATAAGGAGGTACCAAAAAAAAATAATAAAATCATCTAACAATGCAATCCTGTGTGTGCTACTCAGAAAACAGCCTAATTAACTTATGGACCATTGCTTGAATATGCTGAACAAGTGGAAGTAGAACGTTGGTTTTTTTCTTTAAACACTATTTAGTGCATCCTTAGGTGATAGCAGTTAAAACCATGTTCTTTTCCTGTCTTCCTTAGGAAGTAAAAATCAGCTACAGCATGGCCTGTTTCTGGCTTACTTTGCAGTTTCTGTCATCAGCGGTTGTTTCGTCAAATTCTTCTCCCAGTTTGAAGCTGATTTCTGTGTTCTTGAAAGTGCTCTGGGTCCGGATCACCACTTTGTCTCCCTCCTGGCTGATGATCACAGTTGGTTTGGTCACATTCCCCACTTGGCGAGTTGCAAAGCTAACCCCTAAGAATGAAACACGAAAAGCAAAGAATTCAAATACTGGATTTAATAGATTAGATTCTGAATTATGGGGGTCATGAAAAGAGGTTGTCTACAGAGGCAATCATAGTTCACCTAGGAATCATTTCTTTTTTGTCTTTATTTATTACGTTTATATCCTGCTGTTCCATTGGCATGTTACACCAAATCAGTACAACATGAGAAGCTGTGATCCCAGGCACAGTTACATGACTAGAAATCCATTGACATCAATGTGACTTGCTTGTGGGCAGACATGATTTTTTTTTTTTTCATCCACAATTCACTGTTCTAGTCCCTTACAAATATTGTACCCTCTCTTTCAAGAGTGCTTAAATGGCTCACCAACTTGAGTAAATGAGCAGTGGTAAAGCCATCATCCAGTCTGAGTGAGCAACAGCTGCTTTTTTTACTTATGCACTACTGAACATTTACTCAATCTAGGCTAGGTTGGTACCTGCCAAGTGTCATCTATTTTTATAAATAATGAAGATAAACAATAGGCACAGTTATTTTACAGGTTTGAACAATGAACTTCCATTCACTTCCTGCCAGTGTTGAAATTCATATGCAAAACAGTTGGTTATACAGGAAGAAAACCTGGTTTTCAATCCTGTTAAGCTCAAATGATTACTGTTCAATGGGACTTTTAAATAAAAGAGTTAGGATCATATCATTAGAACTGTGATTCCTGATAATATTTCCTTGGCGTTAACATCCAGTGAAACAGATGTGCAGTACTGTCAACCTGCACATTTGCACCCTGCTCTGAAACATTTTATTTTGGAACAAGTGCACTTGATTTAAACAGATCTCACTTTCAAGAAGATGTGAAACTTTCATTCCAAATAAAACTGATTTAAAGAAACTTCTTTTCTCACAAGCTAGCACCTTATGCTTGCAGTCTTCATCTATTGAAACACAAGCTCTTGGCTTAACTAGATTATGAATCAGCTCATCCTGATCAGAATTACAAATATGTTTCATCTTCTCAGCAATTAGATACAAAATATGAAAATGGTTATTTCTATACCCTGATTATTAGTCTGACATCACTCACGTGAGTTGATCCACTGTAAAATCCCAGATTCAGTTAAAATTACAACTGTACTAAAGCAACATTGTCAAAATTATCAGTCTTTCTTGCACCAAAGGGAGAACCATAAGCAATTCTTTCTACATACCCAGTGCCTTCATATACTCATCAAAGTTCTGACTGTCAATCAGCTTCCAGGTAGCACAGAATGCCTCAACCATCTTAGCCTCTGGATGAGATTGGCAGCTGGAAGGACGCTGAAGTAGGAGCAGTTGTTGCTATTCCCAACGCGGTGTAAAAGCTTGCACCTTTCTCCAGCTCAGCCTCTTTTTTACTGAGAGAAAAGGCACACAGACCCAGAAAATAACTTAAATTTCAGACTCCACCCCAGCCGTCCCTCTCCTCCTTTGGGGGGGGGGGGGAGATTTTCAGTCTGGTTAATGATTGGATCAGGCCACTGGGTCGACAGAGCTGGTTGGACTAGCCATCCTTTTCAGCCTGGAAAATGAGGGGAGGGAGATGAGCCAAGCTCCTCTGTGAGTGAGGGGAATGTAAAAATGTTGGACGGTCTTTTAAGTGTAGTGGAAAACTTGGCAAGGAACCACAGCGGCCTCAGATACAGAGCTGCACAATAAGACATTCAGATGAGTTTCCGTTGAAACTCTACGCTGGTGACAATTTCAAAAAGACACTAGATTCTTATTCTCCTTGGAAAAAAACCCCCCACATATTAACTAATCTCTTATCCCTTAAAAGAGAGGTGTGAAAGAAAAAAAATACAACTTTCACAAATCTATCAAAATAGGGAAGAATATCAATAGGCGGAATTGTACACACTGACAGCCCGATCCTAATAGGAGATAAGTTTCCCTAAAGAAAATGAACGGTGCACAAGAGAAGCAGGAATAATCTTAGATGCTTCACTGAATATAGAGCACACGATATATTTCTTCATGTGACTTCGACCAGCATTTATTTATTTATTTATTTAATTTATACCCCTGCCTTTCTGCCCCATGGCACCCAAGGCAGCTTACAGCATTAAAATACAATAAAAACACAGTACTTGACCATTAAAAACAATAGTTAAAAACATTTAAACAGCTAGCCCCGTTGATCCTAAAAAGAGAGTATAAAAAAAATCAGCCAGAGGATTGCCTCCTCTTCGAAAATACGAAGGAACAAATCAGTGGGAAGTTAAAGACCCCTGCAGTAAGTTGGAGGGTTCCTCCCCGCCATACATTCTGTAGATACAGACATGGTATTCTAAATCTAAAGACCTTTTTATTTCAAAAAGCTTTTAACTGTTGACGGGCTGGCTGGCTGGTTTTTACACTTTTATATCTTGATTATATCTTATGATCCACGGGGCTTGTTGTTTTTTAAATATTAAATTGTATTGTTTTAATATTGTTTTAAATTGTTTTTTAATGTTAAATTTTGTATTTTATTGTGTCTTGTGTTGTAATGCCGCCTTGGGAGCCTTCGGGCAGAAAGGCAGGATATAAATAAATAAATAAATAAATAAATAAATAAATAAATAAATAAATAATAGAGCCGTCTTTTAAAATCAAGGGACCAGAAAGGCACTCCCATCCTGTGTAAGAGTTAAATAGGCCTTGTGCTATAGCTGCTGCCCCGTAATTATACTGCACAATCTGACCAATCTCATCCACCACCTGGCACAGCAACCACTGTACTGATCAGACACCAGGTAAGAAAAGGAAAAAAAATACCTTTTATTTACCTTCCTGGCTGCCAGATGGGCTTCAATGGGCTTCCTCAGACCTACTCCAACTCTGTAGCTGGCACAGCTCGGAGGATGCCTGGAGGTTCTGGATATGGTGGGTGCCAATGCCGCCAAGATCCATCGTCGCCTGCCCCCAATCCACTCTGATTACCGGCCCTCCGCCAGCAGAACCCTGCAGGCAGCTGATCTGCACTGTGCTTCTGGAGGCATGCAATTTCCTGCTTGCCACACTGGCAAGAGTGCTGCATAGACCAGTGGTGGAGCGACTGCTATGCCAGTGTACCAACAAGGATAAGAGCATAAGAAGAGCCCTGCTGGATCAGGCCAAAGGCCCATCTAGTCCAGCTTCCTGTATCTCACAGCGGCCCACCAGGTGCCCCAGGGAGGCATGAGACGATGCTTGCATCCTGTTGCCACTCCCTTGCACCCAGTACCAGTAGCCCACCACCTTTGTAAGGAGGTTGCACAATCCATCATTGCCTATAGCCCACGATGGACTTTTCTTCCAGAAATCCGTCCAATCCCCTCTTAAAGGCATCAAGACCAGATGCCATCACCACCTCCTGTGGCAAAGAGTTCCACAGCTTAACTACCCGCTGGTTAAAAAAGTACTTCCTTTTATCTGTTTTAACTCTCCCAACCCTCAGTTTTAGCGGATGCCCCCTGGTTCTGGTGTTTTGAGAGAGGGAAAAGAACATCCCTCTATCAACTCTATCCCTTCCATGCATAATTTTGTATGTCTCAGTCATGTCCCCCCTCAGGCACCTTTTTTCTAGGCTGATGAGCCCCAAACGCTGCAGTCTTTCTTCATAAGGGAGGTGCCCCAGCCCCGTAATCATTTTTGTCGCTCTCTTCTGCACCTTTTCCAGCTCCACTATGTCCTTTTTGAGATGGGGCGACCAGAACTGGACACAATATTCCAGGTGTGGCCTTACCATCGATTTGTACAATGGCATGATAATATTGGCTGTTTTATTCTCAACCCCTTTTTTAATGACCCCAAGCATGGAATTGGCCTTCTTAATTGCTGACGCACACTGGGTCGATACCTTCATTGACTTGTCCACCAGCACCCCAAGATCTCTCTCCTGAGCTGTCACAGACAGCTCAGAACCCATTAGCCTATAGGTGAAGTTTTGGTTTTTTGCCCAACGTGCATCACTTTACATTTGTCTATGTTGAAACGCATCTGCCATTTGGCTGCCCATTCCCCCAACTTGGAGAGATCCTTCTGGAGCTCTTCACAACCCTTTCTGGTCTTCACCACCTGGAAAAGTTTAGTGTCATCTGCAAACTTGGCCACCTCGCTGCTTATCCCTGTCTCCAGGTCATTTATGAATAAGTTGAAAAGATAGGATTAGGCCGCTAAAGCAGCAGGTTTGGGAAGGACACGTCGTGTCCGAGGATTCTGTGGCATCTCTGTAAGAACACTGAAAAGGTGTGACTAATTGAACCTGCCATCCTATACCCACTTTCCTAGAAGTACGTCCCATGGAACTTCCTTCTGAGTAGACATGCAGGAGACAGGACGACTGAGATTTGCATGTTTCCATTCATTTGGATTTTCTGGCCATTCTTAAACCACTATATTAAAATTAGCCCAAACCCTGACATCCATCCTGGCTTTTCCCTACCTGCTGAAAGCCAATTAAATAGAAGGTCAAATCTTTGTAACGAAGGTGCTTCTATGATGGGCAGAATGATGATGCTGCTTCATCAGTCGCTGATATGCCACAGCTGTGTCAGCATTAGGCTGCTCTGCTGCAGCAGCAAAGCTCGGCGTTTCCAACAGCACAGCAGAAAACAATGCAATGCTGAACTACAAGCTGGTCTGGAGGATGTGCCTTCACTCGGATGAGCCCCTATGATGAAAAAGTGTGCGCGCTCATGGGGGAGGCATGTCTTGGCAGTGAATTCAGATCCGCTTCCTTAATTACATTGAGGGGCATGGCAGCAACTCAGCAAACTGCCCCTCTTTGTGTGCTGATAAGCCACAAAGAAGAATAAGAAGCAGGTAATACAATCTGCCTCCACGTGCAATTAAGAGAACTGCCCAAATTCACCCCAATGGAAGGGAAGAGGCCAGCATGTGCGTGTGCCATGAGTACTCACTGCTCCTGCCTTCAGATGGGTCAAAGTCCAGCAAAGAAGTATCCTCCAAAAGGGCCCAAAGAGCACATGCACCATTGCCAGCAGCCACTCCCAAAGATCTGAGCAACTCTGCAATCACAATGTCGACTAGCGGTGATGCTCTCATGGTGCCCACCCACAGAGGGAGACGGCATCGATCCATGCGTAGAAATGGTGGATATGCTATTAAGGCATCATAGAGGAAGAGAACAAGCATTTCGCATTGGGGAGAAAAAGGAACCATTTGAGAGAAAGGAAAAATGCACGCTACAAGCAGCAAGCACACTAAGAGCACAATCCTAACCTGGAGTTAGGCTGGCACAGTTAGGCCAGCAAATTTAGGCCTGCACAAGGGCCACTGTAAAGTGCGATTGGATCACTCTCGGAGTCAGGAAGGATGGCACACGTCTGTGCGCTGGCCTCTCTGACTCCAAGAATGGTCCAAACATACCTTAAGGTGTCCCTTGTGCTGGCCAAACTTTGCTGGCCTAACTGAACCAGTCTAACTCCAGGTTAGGATGGCACCCTAACAGCAGTTCTGTAAGCTGTTCGGAGCTCAGAGGGAGAAAGTAAGGAAATAAGAAACTGGAGAGTGGATTTGATTCCAGGAAATGCAATACACGCATATACCTGAGAAAGCAATGATTGTTCTGGTTTCTCTCTTGCGCATATGTGCCCAGCCAGCTGAATTCTGTATATTTGATTTCCACTTTCTGCCAGTAGTTCCTGTTCTGCTCCCAGACTAAGGGTGACACATCCTGGAATTCTACCTGATGCCAACTCAGATTGAATGCTTCTGCACTAAAAAAAAAAACACAAAAAAACCCCCTACTAAGCTTCTTGTGTGCTGCAGTGAAACACCGAAGCCCCGCACTTCCAGGTTTCCCCGCAGCATGCGAGGAACACAGTAAGGGGCAGGGTAATGATCCGCTTCACTCTCGTGAACATGGAGCAGATCAGTGCTGCTCGGATCGATGGCAGGTTGGAGGGAGGGAGGCAGCAGCAGCAGACTTGGGGCAAGAAGCGTCCCAAATCCACGAACCCCGCAGACCCTTTGCTATCAGCAGCCAATGCAACCGACTTCAGCTGCATGGATGGGCCAGCCCTGCCCCAAGCCTGGCCGGTTCGGCATCAGTCAAGGAATCCATATAATGTCTCTGTAAAGGTTGAATGGTTGCCTGGTTCCCTGCAGAGGAACAAGAATGAGGTGGGGATAGTCATGACTACTGCACGGCTGCAAGAGGCACAACTGGTGGCTGGGTGCGATTGGCAAGAACATGCCCCGAAAGAGTGCTGCCGCCAAGCACAGCTATCCTTCCATCTCCATCTTCTATGCTCTGCCCCCCTTGGCACATTCCTGTCTCTCACTTGTGGTCCTCCCTGTGCCTACATTTGGGCAAGCCATCTATGGGAGAAGTAAGACCATCATGGACACAACAGTCTCCACCATAGAGAGGTGCAGCACTGCTATGTGTCCTGATTGATCCTGCAAAGGATCCTGGCTAGACGTGGCCCAGCAATTCTAAGGAACACCTCAACCTTCTACTAGTGTCACAGTATTAGTAACGAATCCTGTGCTGCCCAGTGTAGGATTGCACTGTTAAATTTTAAGGGTGCAATCCTAGCCTGGAGCTAGGCCAGCACAGTTAGGCCAGCAAAGTTTGGCTGGCACAAGGGTCACCGTGAAACGCATTTGGACCACTCTCGGAGTCAGGGAGGATGACGCACGTCTGTGTGCTGGCCCTCTGACTGAGAGTGATTCAAGCATACTTTACGGTGGCCCTTGCGCTAGCCAAACTTTGTTGGGCTAACTCTAGGTTAGGATTGTGCCCTAAAACAGAGAAAGTAGAATACTATCAGCCAGCCACAAAGTTTATAGCTAAAACAGAAACAGACACAAATCAGTCAAGTAGAAACCACTGAGTACGGGATAGTTTCTCCATTTCCAAATGATTCTGTTATCTAACATTATCCCGGTTTCAAAAAAAAGAAAAATACGTCGTAGAATTCCGTCTCTGTCTTAATCCCGCCACTGTGATAAGCTCTCCAGATCTGAGTGGAAACAGCTGATCCCAAAGCTCTGTTTGCTTAGCAAATTTGACTTGGTGAAATTCCATGGACTAGATCAGGGCTGGCCCATCCCTTAGGCCAGCTGAGGTGGTCGTTTCAGGCAGCAGATGAGCCTGCCTCTGCCCGCTTGCCTCCTCGGGTTGAAAAAGGAGGAGGTGGATGAAGGTCATCACTCTCCTCTCCGCCACCCTTTCTCTTCCACCCCACACTTCTTTTCCATTTCCCACTCCAGAGAGCTGGGCATCCTCAGTGAAGGGGAGGGCTGATTTTGCTCACTGCCTAAGGTGCCAGGGGATCTTGGACTGGCCCCGGATCAGACAGTACCAATGCCAGCTACTGTTACTCTTGAACATTTTTTAGCACGAAAATGCATTCCCCCCCCCCAATTTGTCACTTTTGTTTACACAAAGAAACATGCGTAGGTCTACTGTACTGACCTAAGAAATGGGCAGCACAATCCTGCCAAGCTTGTTGCACTGACGCTACATCATAGCATCAGCGCAATGTCATTAGTGCCGACTTGGGGGCGCCGAGAGGCACCCCTGCGACAGTGCTAAGGCAACAGGACCGGCAATGGGACCAGCAACAGCAACAGCCGGTCCTGTTGTTCCCACGCAGCGCTGCCCTTACCCCGGTGGGCCCGTGGGTGGCGCCTTGTGGGTTGGGGGGGGGTGTGGGGGGGGGAAGGGAGGTTCTGGACGAGACGAGGGCAGGATGTGGGCAGGCCAGCAGGTGTGCTGGCCCGAGATGTGGCCATAAGGCCGAATCCTAAGCCCAATTAGGAGGCCACTCGGGCCTGATTCAGGCTGCGCAGTCTCCTCGGATCTGCGCCTGCTGTTTAGCAGGGGCAGATCCGAGGAGCACATAAGGGAGGTGGTGAAGCCTTCCCTACAATAAGGGCAGGAATGTGCCCTTGCAGCAGGGAGGCTCCAGCCTCCCCAAAGCAGCGTTGGACGTGGCGTAGGCCCATCAGCCTCGCCATTCTGGCCCTGCTCAGGATTGTGCCCTGAGTCACTGAATGAAAAAAGGTTCCCATGTGTGGACTCTCTCGTACAGAAAAACTAAATTAGGAGAGAGAGCATACTTGACAAACAGCAATGTGCATCTGGTTGTCCTTCAGTCACCACTGCCTGGGGTGGGAGCCCACCAGATAGCAGCCAGGTTTTGTGCCCGCTCAGAGTCAGAGACCAGGGGTGCAGTTTCATTTCTACCTGCTAGTAGAACAATGCCCTTTGTGCTGACATGCTATTTAGAACAATGAAGATCAAACACACTTTGTAAGTCAGTCATGAAACAGTTGTAAGGAGGAACTACGTTTCAATCTTTGAAAAAGGAATGTGCAAGTAAGCCCTGAGAATCTTTGAAGCGCAGAGTGGAGGCATGTCCTTGACCACCATGCTCGTAAAACTCCCACTGCCAGCACATGGCTGTGGGATAAGTGGACTGAAGATTAGTGTTAAAAAAGATAAGTGGACTTACATGGAAAACAACAAGATTGGGAACATTGAGGGGCTGCTATCAGCCAGCTGAAATTTCAAAAGAAGAGACGACTTTGGAGAAAAGCAATTATATGCTTCTTTACAAACTTATTCATAGTCAAAAGCAACTACTGTTACTGATAAAGCTGCTCTGCAGTGGTGTCACTAGGGGTAGCATCACCCAGGATGGAGATGATGACATCATGCCATCTGATGTCATCACACCACTTCCGGATTCGCCCTTCTTTAGCACTCCAGAGTACTTACTGGCAGATTCCAGCAAGCCTCTTTTGGCAAGTGGCATGGCCACGTGGGCACTCCGGAATTTTAAAAAAGTCTCCAGCAAGCAAGCAAGCAAGCAAGCAAGCAAGCAAGAGCCCAATCCTAACCTCTGTCAGAGCAGGCAGGCCAACTGGCCTGTGCTGCATCCTATGCAGTTAGGCCGCAGCTGGAGCTCACCTCGGAGTAAGGGGATATTTTTCCCTTTCCCCAGAGCAAGCCCCAACCAGCCCTATGGGGCTGCTCAGATCCGCACCAGCGAAATTGCTGGCGCAAATCTGAGCAGCCGAATTGGGCCAGGCAGGCCTGGGGATAGGGGTTGGGATCTGGCCTCACAGCCAGAGCGACACACTCTACACCCCTCCCCAGGCCCACACGCCTGCGGGGCTATCTGCTCTCCACCCCCACCCTGTTCAGCCTCCTTCCTGCCTTCCCTGCCCTCTCCAAGCCCTCAGTGGGGACAGCTTACCTGCCGTCTGCATCCTCGTCCCTGGGTTGGTGTGCCTCCCCACATTGGCCCAGTACCTTCCTCTGCAGCACAGGCATGTCAGGATGCACACGCTAAGACTCCAGGGTGCACGTGTGGCTGCGTCACTTGCTGGCAGGCGCTTGCTGGAGACTCGCACAACTCTGGAGCTCTTGCACTTAACTCATCATTCAAGTGTTTGAAAGTTCACTTAATCCCATTTGCTATCCAGGCATGTGTTGCAGATCCATGTTGTGGATCCCACCTACAATATATACCAAAGTTAGGCATTCCTAGCCAGACTTTCAAATGCTTCTCAAAAAGTTTTAAGAACAGTGTTTTCAGCTGGGACGCAACAGGGGACATAAGCTTCAGCGATGACCTCCTGTGTCCGTATCTTTATCAGTCAGACTTGCCCTGCCACTACCAGTTGGAGCTCATTTGTACGAAGGGCAGGAACCTGCTGATTGAAGGGAGATATTCCAGTTAATGAAGACAAATGGCTCCTTTGTCTGTGGAACTGTCAAAGCGTGCTCCAGGGCTCCAGGCGTGGCTCTGGAGAAAGTGTTGCTATTTATTATAACATTATTTAAATTTGGATTTAAATGTACCTTGGCTGTTTCAGGCAAATGCTTGGAAACTGTTGTGTACTGCCTCATTAAGAGACAAGTCGAAAGGCATCCAAATGAGGAGACCAGGCAAAGAAGCAGTTTCTGTTTTGGAGCAATTTGGTTGTAGGAGTTCCTTACAGCTGTGGCAGAGGCGGATCTACAGGGAGGGCAAAGCTCTTAAGTTTTGCAAGAAGCCTTACCCTGTCATATAAATCCCTCCTCTCCCTTGCTGCTGTAGCCAGTAAGCAATGCCAAGATGTTGCTATTCCCAGTGAGGATTGGCTAAAACGTTGCAGGAGACGAGTGATTTCCACTGCAAGGTAAGGCTTCCTGCAAAACTTAGAGCTTTGCCCTCCCTTAGATCTGCCTCTGCGCTTTTAGCACCGGGACCCATTTTTTGGAATGGCAGTCTGTCTGGGACCCACCAGAAGTGATGGCATGGCCAGAACTGCAGTCATTGTGCTTCCCTGCTTTTCCAGCACAGCCTGCTGCTTTCCTGAGAATGCAGCCATAAATTGGGTTATTTCTCAGCCACTTTCCAATAGCAAAGTGAATCAGAAAGAAAAAAAAGCCTCTTTACAACCTTGACAGAAGCAAAACAATCATGCAGCCCTCCCCCTTTCCAGCATCCCATCTTCCCATATTTTCAGTATGGCTACTCCAGGTGCTTCACGACCCACCTGAAATTGGCTTGTGAACCACTGCCTTAAGAGGCCTGAACAGATGGGTTAGATTATACCACGTATGATTTCCTTCTACCCCTCCTGCCAGTGAGGAGTTGAGGAATCTGGTGGGTTTTTGTATCTTGATTCATCATGTTGTAGGACTCTGAATCATAGTTTCACAAACCCTCAGTAAATCTCCAATGCAGTGGTTCCCACCTCCAAAAAGTTTTACTTTACCAGGTGCTTAAGCCCCTGTGGCTATAATGGTGATTGGGCAGCAGTCCTCCCTCCCACCCCCAAGTAGCAGGTTGTTTCACCCCTGATGCACATAATCTGCCTAGACAGTTTCACAACCTACCAAAAATTGGGTCATGACCCTTTGGTGGACCACAGACTCACAGTTTGGGAACCACTGTTCCAATGCACAAAAGAGCAGCCCAGTATCCCCTCCTATTCTCCTGCAGCATCTACAGACCCAAAACAGTCTGCTATCTCATTTCCCCATCCCCAGCACCTCATTGGCTGATACTTGCAGAGACAGGAATTATTAAACATTTGGAAATTACAGCTGCTGCTGAAGGGGGGGGATGGAAGGCTGTTGTATTCTGTGGTACCACAAATCTCCCTTAACTAGACCACGACTGATTCTGCTGTCTGCAGTTTTACAAGGAATCGCTCTCTATCTCATAGACATACTGTACATGAACATGAATAAGTGTTGACGTTGTGTAATTGATAGATAACAAGAATAAAACTAATGAGAGAACAATAATGAAAATTGCACAGGGATAAAGCCCTTTGGAAACCAGCAGTGACTTAGCCAAAGAAATAGGGAAGGTTTTTGTGTTTTTCATGACTTCCACATTTCTCTGCTTTCTGCTCTGCAAATTGTGGCCAATTTTCATCCACTAAGGGGACAATCTTCACAGTTCTGTGGCTACAAAAAGGGATATCTCAGTCCACATCTGCCCTCAATTCCATTGTAACATCTCTGCTATACTGGCATTAATTACATACGAGCCACACTGGTCACTAGTTCATCTTACTGTGAAGTCTTATCTGCTGGTAGTTAGCTCAGCCTCTCCAGGGATTGCCCCATTCCTGGAGACATGCAAACATACATCAGAGCAGGTCAGGGTGAGCGGTCTGTTAATTTAGCATAATGACCCTAGGAGTTCTCGATGCTTCTGCTTGGGCAATAACTTTCCACCCCTGCAATCAAGCTCCCGCCTATCTCAATTACACCATAAATTGGCTTCTCATCTTGTGACCTACCTACAGCTATCAAGGAGGAGGTGATTGAACTGAACTGGGGCGTGCCTCAGAAATGCCAAGTATGCCTGAATGTCTCATGATCTTAGAAGAAGAATGTAGGGCAAGTAGCTTGTGTAGATAGTGGAAGAAAAATGAAGTTACATTTATGGCCGGATTCAAACAACTGTGAAATCAAGCGCACAAAGGAGACTACAGGCCTAGTTTTTCCTTGAGCAGATGAACTCTAGATGTCACACAGCAATCAGCTTTTGTAAGTTTCCAAGGCCATTGGTAATGTCATATAGGAAGTCAGCTCTTTAAGAATGAAGAGTCAAATATCTCACTGGACAAACACAAAAAACGCAACACAGTTGTGAGCTTAAGCAACTTTTGGAGCTTGTCCCAGGTATACAGGCAAAGGGCCATGGCCATACATTCAGATACTCGAAAATCATGGGCAGCCCAATACTGAGCCGCCCAGCTCTCAGAGAAGCAGTGGTACCAAAATGGCGGCCATTGCATCCTGCAGGAGTTGTGGCAGCCGCGGGAGTCTACTCAGGGGAAGCCCCGCCCCCGCAAAGGGGCTACTCAAGTCTCTACCGGCTTTTTTGCCAGCGGAGACTGGATCAGCCCTGTGTCAGGTGTCCAAGCAGCAGCAAGTGTTGCCACCTGTCCCACCCCCTCCCAGGGCCACTCCTCCCCTCCTCCACCCAGTTCAACCCTCCCCCTTCCATATACCCTAAAGGTAAAGGTTTCCCCACGACTGGATGGTCTAGTCGTGACCGACTGTAGGGGGCGGTGCTCATCTCTGTTTCAAAGCCTGTAGAGCCAACGGTTTTTTTTTGTCCAAGGACAAGCTTCCATGGTCATGTGGCCGGCATGACTCTACACCGTAGCTCACGAAATGCCGTTCCCTTCCCACTGAAGAGATCCCTATTTATCTACTTGCATTTCGGTGCTTTCGAACTGCTAGGTTGGCAGGAGCTGGGACGAGCAACAGGAGCTCACTCCGTCACGCAGTCTCGAACTCCCAACCTTGCGGTCAAAAGCCCAGCAACAGCAGATTAACTCGCTGCGCCATCACGTCCCTTCCATATACCCTACCCCACCCTCAAAAGCTAATCTCTCACCCTCAAACACCACATCCAGCACAAGTCATTTGTGCTTGTGCCACCCCCAGCCCGCAATTTGCCTGATCTGCCCACCCAAACCCTGTCCCTCCCAACTCAATGACTTACCAACATTGCTATGGTTCCTTTTCACCACTATCGCATGCAGAGTACTCCCCACTGTCTGTGGCAGTGGTGTGGAAGCATGTGGCTCTGCACACTTCTGGAATGGCCATAAATGACATTCTACCACCACACTATTAGTTCCAGCGGTGTTCACACTGGATTGCATTGGGCCAAGCATTTTGTATACCCGCCCCCACGCAACTATTATGTGATGTCACAAGACATCCCAGATAGACAGGCAGCCCAATCCTAACTTGGGCAGGAGCAGGCCGGCCGGCTGGGAAAGCCCTGGGAAAGCCCTGGGAAAGCCCCAGGCAGCCCTATGAGGCTACATAGACCTGTGCCTGCTAAACAGCCGGCACACGTCCAAGCTGCCCACAGTGGCCTGGATGGGGGTAGCACGACCCAGGGACAAGGGTTAGGATCTCGCTGAATGGCCAGATCCAGGCTCTTCACGTCTTCCTGGACAGCCCACCCCTTGCCCCATTCCACAGTGCCCTGCAGCAGCCCTGCTACAAATGCAGGCCTGGCCACAGCCGGCTCCCTCGCCTGCTTGGCAACAACATGGCAGCAGCCAAGAATTGGACATGGACTGTCCATTTTGCAAAACAGGAACATGAGCCAATCAGCCACACAAGGCCAGGAGGCAGGACTTGCGCCTAGCCAATGGAGCCACGGCAAGACACAAATGTCATACACCAAAACAGGAAATGTTTGTCTAGCAACAAACAGGATAGTACTGTTCCATAAACAGGATAGTACGATTCCTACAGGAAGTCAAGCCTGATTGCTCCCTGGAAGGACAAATACTGAAGCTGACCTCCTGAGAAGAGAGGACTCTTTAGAAAAGACCCTCATGCTGGGAAAGATCGAAGGCAAAAGGAGAAGGGGGCGGCAGAGGATGAGATGGTTGGAGAGTGTCACTGAAGCGATGAACATGAAATTGGGCAAATCCGGAAGCTAGTGGAGGACAGGGAGGCCTGGCGTGCTGTGGTCCATGGGATCGCGAAGAGTCGGACACGACTTAGCAACTGAACAACAACACTATTACATAAAACCGCAATTTTAACAAACTGAATTTTACATTTAAAAAGTTCGGTCATAACTTTTGATTGAATAAAGATATTACACTCTGGTTTTTTCCATTGAATTCCTGGTGAAATACTGCATCGGTATCAAGCATGACGGTATTATTCTGTAAAACTGTGATTTTAAAACATTGAGGTTCAGTGGTGGCACCCCTCCCCGAGGATGGGGCGTGGAGTGCGCTGCGCCCTGCCCCATAGGTAGCTATGCCACTGCCTATGGGGGTGGGCAGAGCGCTACGTTTTGCAAGGAGCCTTACCTTGCTATGTAAATTGCTCCCTTCCCTTGCCACGGTAGCCAGTAAGCAACTCCGAGGCATTGCTTTCCCTGTGAGGATTGGTTACAACAGCGAGGGAGAGGAGAGATTTACCTTACAGCAAGGTAAGGCTCCTTGCAAAACCTAGGGACGCCATGGCGGAGGACTCCTTGGGGCACGGGCACATTTGATCCCTTGCCCCAGAAGAGGCCACAGCAGTCAGCACGGGTCACCCGCACAACAGCTTGATAGGATAGGGCCAAAAGTCCAATATTTGAATTATCCTTTTTTTATGTGATATTAGTTAGGCTGTTATCCTAACTTTAGGGATGCCTTAGGAAGGGGACTTTAGGAAAGACTTTAGGAATGGGAAATGGGAATGGGAAATGGGAGATGGGAAACCTGGACTTCTGAGCGTTCAGCTTGGAGGTAGGCGGTGCAGCCTGGCCTCTCCCCATCGGAAGAGACACTTGCTCAACAGGCTGAGGCAAGGAGGCGGCCCCGAAACCAACGAAATCAGGGAGCTGGACGGGGGACAGACTGTATTCGTCCTCAGTGTGGAAGGGACGGTCACTCTCGAATTGGCCTTTTCAGCCATACCAGACGCTCTTCCAGGACCTCTCTTCAGAGCACATTACCATAGACTTTCGAGACCGAAGGATGCCAGTACAGTAGTTAGACTGAGGCTATTTTACATGTGTGGGTGAATCCCATTTTCCAGATTCCTGGTTTTTGTTTCAAGTTTTTTTTTTCTCCTTTTGCTTACAAGCAGCAGCCGTTCTACATTGGAACTATAGTGTGGGTGTGGATATGATGTTACCCTCCTTCCAGCCATTTAAAGTCTTGAAGCTTCATAAATTAATCCTTGAAGCTTTGTAACAGCTTCATTGGCCATTTTTCATCAGGAAAATAGCACAAAGGGAAAGGGTGACCCTCCTGCTCCCCGCCCCCCCGCTCCTCCCATGCCATAACCCCAATCTGGATGAAGGCTACCTTGGTTTCTCTGGTTTTTTAATGGGATGAATGAATCCCAAACACAGGATTACCCCATGCATATACAGGAACTTCTATTTTTTAAAAAGGTAGAAGCAGTTTTACCTTCCATTAATGTTTGCCTTTAACTGGGATTTAAGATTTCTGTCCAGCTGTTCTCGGCTTGTATCTAGATGTCGTTGCTTTAATATTCAGATACCCCAGACCAGACTTAAAACCCTTTTTGACATCTGATTTTGGTATTAATAATTTTTATTTTGTCTGTCTCTGTTAGAACGGAAATCTAAACCTTTTTTTTTTTTGATCCTTGCCCAGTGTTGAGAAATGGGCAGCCTAGAGGTACAGGAGGTAGCTGGAGCTCACTTCGAAGTGAGGGGATATTTTCCCCTTAACATGGGGTAAGCCCAAGCAGCCCCTGCCATAAATGCCGGATCCACCCCTCTCCCCCGGCCAGCCCGTCCGTAGGCCCGTCCTCTTGTCACCCTGATCCACCCGCATTCCCTGGGGCCCCTGTACTGGCCGAACCTGACCAGCACAACGCTGGCTTACCTGGAGGCCAGGTTTGGCCTCAGCCCCCCCCCCCCGTGACTGCCCATACTGGCCCTTCTCTCTTCCAGAGTGGTGCAGACCAGGCCTTATGGCATGCTTGTGACACACTTCAGCCGATGCAACTGACATGTGCCAGCCAAACGGGAGCTCAGTATTGCGCCTCAAGTTGCTTAACTGCCTGTTCCTTAATCAGCCAGCAGGAATACTGGAAGATATTCGTGATGGATGTAAAAAGCATCTGATGACTGCTCTACGTGAGTGCTTTATATGCCATATATTGCATATGCATAGAATAGATGCTTTCGAATTATGGTGCTGGAGAAGACTCTTGAGAGTCCCCTGGACTGCAAAGAGGTCCAATCGGTCCATCCTACAGGAAGTCAAGCCTGATTGCTCCCTGGAAGGACAAATCCTGAAGCTAAAGCTCCAATACTTTGGCCACCTCATGAGAAGAGAGGACTCTTTAGAAAAGACCCTCATGCTGGGAAAGATCGAAGGCAAAAGGAGAAGGGGGCGGCAGAGGATGAGATGGTTAGATAGCGTCACCGAAGCGGTGAACATGAAATTGGACAAACTCCGGAAGCTAGTGGAGGACAGGGAGGCCTGGCGTGCTGTGGTACATGGGGTCGCGAAGAGTCGGACACGACTTAGCGACTGAACAACAACAACAACAACATTGCATATCTACACCTGTATAATGTTATGCACAATACAAAAGTGTGTTACATGCTTATTACCGCATGCCCTTCATTGGTATTGAAATACTATGTAGAGAGGAAAAGTAACAGCTACCATGAGTTAATATTCCAGAATGTAAAGTAGGTTTTGAGCCTCAAAAAACGCAGGTAGTACAACCCCTATTCATTTGCGTTCATTAATAGTAGAAATGATCAGTCTGTAGTTCATTAAACACAGTAGCAAGTCTCATGATTGGCTTCAAATGGGTGCAGAGTGCCACCTGGTGCTTGGAGGGAGTAAATGCCACTGTTTTCTCTGCTTTGGAAAAAAGGAAGCAACAGGATGCCAGACCTTGCGTAATGAGTCCATATTTTAAAGTATCTTTATTAAGGCACTATAATGGTATATTACAGTTCTTAACCTTTTGTCTTGGGAAGTGGATGTCTAAGCAATAACTAACATTCAGGACATCTGATGAAATTATATGGGGCTAGTCTAAATGTCTTGAAATGTGACCTTTTGGAATGATGTTCAGAAAGGCATTGTTAGGATAGCAAAAGACACATGGTCTGTTACTCCTCTTTAAAAAAGGGGATGCACAGCAATGTCATTGCAGCACTAATCATAAGGCACAAATTGTTTCTGACCTGTGGTGGGGGCCTGCTGTTACTTTGAGGTGCTGTTTAGGATGAAATGAGCTGTGGTGTGCAGAGGGTGGCTTATAGCTGGGGAGCAGACCAGCAAGGCCTGCGCTAGCAAGTGGAGTCATGATGTTTTGCTGCCTGTTAACTTGCAAACGTGTTATAACAGGTGATCGCTGATTTTCCAGTATATAGAGCTATGCCAGCTAGTGGTCAAATGCTCTTTTAATATAACAAAGCTGGGGAATCCCGCCTTGTTTCTATGATACACGATAGCTTTATATGCAGATGATAAACGACATCTGGCAGTAGTGGCTTTTGGTAGGAAAACTGTCTTGTTTTGACACTGCGATACTGTGTTAGTGATAACATAGCTAGAGGTGTTTGTTTCCAGTGAATAACAGCCCAATCCAGAACTGCCTGGCTGCCATGGGCGCAGCAGTAGCCAAAAGGCTACTGCTGTATCCAGTGGCAGCCAGGCAGCCGCTGGGGTCTCCTCGGAAGAAGGGGAGAAAAGCCCTTGTCCCCGGGAAAAGCCCTGCCACCCACAATGGGGCTCCTCAGCTCACCGCCGGCTATTTTGATGGCGGTGATTCGAGCAGCCCCATGTTGAGCTGGTTGGGCCTCCGGCGATAAGACCTGGCAGTGGAAGCCACTGCTGGGTCCCACCTTCATGGGGCTGCCAAACCCCTCCCCATGGAACGCTCTCCTGTCCCGCCCAGAATCTCCGCAATACCAGTGAGGGGTAACCTTATCTCTCATTTGTGTCACTTCGCCACGTCCAGGTGGTGAGGGGCCAGCGGTGCCACAGAGTGGGTGGTAATCAATCAATCAATCAATCAATCAATCAATCAATCAATCAATCAATCAATCAAATTTATATACCGCTTTTCAACACAAAGTTCACAAAGCGGTTTACAGGCAAATAGTAATAATAAAGTTAAATGGCTCTCTGTCCCAAAATGGCTCACAATCTTAAAAAAAAAAGCAGACTACCACCAGCAACAGCCACTAGAAAAGACACTGCGTAGGGGTGAAGAGGGACAGTTACTCTCTCCCTGCTAAATATATATATGGTTCCTGCATCCCATCTGAAATATTTTGATCTTGGTGCAAATGCTCCTATTATGGGTCTTTGTAAATAATGTGTGCAGCATCTTTTAAATAATACAGACTTTATTATAAAACATGGATCAATCTTTTGGTACAGGCAAAATCCGTTAGGAAAAAAAATGCATTAACTATGATGATCTTTTAAACAAGATTTGTTATGAACCAAGAAATCCACCCCCTAATTCAAATGAAACGTTTGTGTTCTGGGTCGTATACAGACATGAGTGATGAAAGACACAACAGACCAATAGAGATGACGATCAATTTCATTTCTCATGCTGAAAGAAACCAAGTTTAAATAAAAAATACATACGACACTAGTTTACTTTAGAAATGTATGAATACACAGAATGTTGAGATTACAGAAGAAGTCAGATTTCAGAAATGGAAGCATTGAGCATGCTAAAGAGGATTTCAGAATCTTAGATTATCTCAGTATAGCCTGACATTTTGAAGTAGTGAAGAAAATGCATGTCTCATTTCTGTCTGCACACTGGTACACCTTTAAATAGAATCCAACTCTCAAAAGGGCTTGACAGGGTTATAGACAGGTGACCTTCCATTTCTTTTAAAGATCAAACATCCAGTGATGTCCAAAATACATTGAGCTTTATTGAGTTTCAGATTCTGAGGAAACAAATGGTGACGACTGCGAGGGGGATGATGAGAGAGAAAAGTGACTTCAAAAATTAATCGACAAGACAGGCATTCTGGAGGAGAGCACAAGAAATGTGCAGTTGTAAAATGGGAGCCCAAAGTCCTTCCTCTGTTCCTCAGTGATCTCGTTTTTCCCAGCACTCAGTAATGTTTTCTTGCCTGGAAATTGTAAGACTCCCATCCGATAGTGGGCATCTTGCCATACTGCTTGCTAGGTGGACGGGCAAAAGTCATGGGCACCTCCCTAATCGTGCCCACAATGAAAATGTCCTCATGCCTGCAACTTTGTGTCTACTGTACACTCTACATATTCTTTACACCAGGGTTTCTCAAACTGTGGGTCAGGACCCACCAGGTGGGTCATGAGCCAATTTCAAGTGGGCTGTGTAGCTCCCAGGGCAGCCATCGTTGAAAATATGGGAAGATGGGACACTGGAAAGGGGGAGGGCTGCATGGTTATTTTGCTTGGGTCAAGATTGCAAATGGGCCTTTTTTCTTTCTGATTTACCTTGCTATTGGAAAATGGCTGAAAAATAACCCAACTAATTGCTGCGTTTTCAGGAAAGCAGCAGGCTCTGGCATCACACTGATGGCATTCCTGGCCATGACTTCACTTCTGGTGGGTCCCAGACAGACTGTCATTCTAAAAAGTGGGTCCTGATGCTAAGAATTTTGAGAACCACTGGCTTACATTTTTAAAGCCTGCTCACTGTACTACTGAAGCAATGTGGTATTCTCATGAACCTCCTAAAACAAACGAAAAAACAGGGCTCTCCAGCAAGGCTATCTCTCACTCTTCCTGTATCAGTGTCCTAACATTTTGTAACCATTTGCCCTTTTCAAAGTATAATATCCTTTCAAAGCTGTGTGGGTGGCCCTTCTCCAACACTGAAAGTCACATCTCCTATGATTTTATGCTTGTAAAAATAAGCAGGGAGCCCTGCATGTGCTACATCAATTTAAAAACCAACAACCCCACAGAGGTTTTCTATCTGAAAAGGTCCCAAGAGATTCATGCCTAACAACAGCAGGTGCTTGGTTGCATGTAATTATTATGTACACAATCTGAAAGGATGCAGTAGAGCTGATTCTGCTTCAGGGCTGAAAGCCATTCTAAACCCGATACACATTCTGCAGGTATTCACCGGCTGTGATCTGTATGCAGATAATTTGCCATTGGGTGAGCTAGGTGACTTCACAGGAACTCTTCATGTTATCCAGCTCCAAGTACTGTCTGTTTCAGGGTCCTGCGCACACTTGGGGCGAACATCTGTGGGTGAGCATCACAAGCCAAACCCTGTGTCGACATTAGGAATCCATGCTCTTTCCTTCTGCTTCTTGATTTTCCATTGTGGTGTCCGGGGCTGATGCTTCTCCACCTTCAGCTCCTCCATCTAAAGTGATGTGTACATGGGAGGGAACAAATTAAATGTGCCTGAACAGAGCTGACCGGCGCCTCCCCCTGGACCTGCAGCAGTGCAGCATCTTACCACCACCAGGGATGCCCACCCTCAAGCACATTCTCCTCCCTTCCACTATTCCTCCTCCTCCTCCTCTTCTCATTCTTGCAATTTTAAAAAGGCAGAGGGGAGCAAAACAGAGAGCATGGAGGGGAAGCAGATGCAGTCGGTGGGATCAAGAAAGCCCAGTAGGACACCACTTGCACCTGAACATAAGAACATAAGAAGAGCCCTGCTGGATCAGGCCAAAGGCCCATCTAGTCCAGCTTCCTGTATCCCACAGCGGCCCACCAGGTGCCCCAGGGAGGCACGAGACACAAGACACTTGCATCTTGTTGCCACTCCCTTGCACCCGGTACTCTGAAGTAGCCTACTACTAATGTAAGGAGGTTACAACCCATCATGGCCTATATAATAGCCCACGGTGGACTTTTCTTCCAGAAATCCATCCAAACCCCTCTTAAAGGCATCTAGACCAGATGCCATCACCACCTCCTGTGGCAAAGAGTTCCACAGACTAACCACCCGCTGGGTAAAAAAGTACTTCCTTTTATCTGTTTTAACTCTCCCAGCCCTCACCTGCCTCCTCCATACACTTTCTCTTCCGCAACACGCTGCTATTTTAAAATAATAGAAGTGGGAAGATGAACAGGGGTAGGAGGGGTGGCTGGCTGGCTGGGTAAGGTGGACAGGCAGTTGCAGGCAGGCGGGGGGGGCAACACCCTGTCAACCTGCGCCTGACACTAATCTGCCGACTGAGGTGCTCGCCTCACCCCACCTCACTGGAGGGTCAGCCATATGCATGGAGTAGTTTGGTCAAAATGTTAAGATCACTGGGAGTGTGTGTGTGTGTGTGGGGGGGGAATCCAGGTTTTTGAATTACATGAGGCATGAGAATTTACATGAGGTGAGAATTCAGGAAATTATATTTATAGAAAATATAGGAAAAAATATGGATTAGCAGTTGTATACAGATGGGCCTTCCTTATCCATGGGTTAGGGACCCATGGATTTGACTCAATGCGGTCCTTGGCCCACATCTGGAGGGCAGCTTATCTCTTGGATGTGACTAGGGGTCAATCCTAACCAACTTTCCAGGAGTGACATGGCGGTGCCAGTGGGGCCTGTGCTGCATCCTGCAGTGGAGTAGTAGTCATGGAGGCCAAAGGGAATGTTTGTCCCCTTACCTCAGAGATGCACTGCCCTTACTCAGTGCTGGAAAGTATCACTTACAGCCTCCTGGTATCTCAGAAGGCCTCTCGGAGGCTTCTGAGAGGCACTTCTGGTTTTTATAAAAGCTGAAAGTGACTCTCAGAAGCTTCTGTGAGGCCTTCTGGGATGCGGGGGAGCTGTGTGTGGCCTCCCCACACTTCAGAACACCTTGGGGCATGACTGGAAGGCACTTCCGATCTCATCCAGAGACTCTATGACAGCCCCTCAATGGACTTCAATATCCACAGATTTCTGTATACATGGGGTGGTGGTCCAGGAATGGATCCCCCATGGTTCTGGCTGACTTTTGGCTTCTGCCAAACCTCTGCAGTCTAATAATCTCAGAACAGAGAACTCTTGCGAGCCTGCCCAACACGGCCTAGGATGCCAGTTGCTTCTGGTTTGCAAGCTTGGAGGCGGCTGATGCCTCAGTCAGACGGGCTTGTCTTGGCCATCCTTAGTCCTTTCAAGCCTGCCCGACTCAGTTGGGGGGGGTAGTTGCTTCTGAGTTTGGAGGCTGGACGTATTTGATACCTCAGGCTGAGGGCACAATCCTAACCTGGAATTAGACCAGCACAGTTTGGCCGGCACAAGGGCCACCGTAAAGCACGTTTGGACCACTCTCGGAGTCAGGGAGGATGGCTCACCTCTGTGTGCTGGCCTCCCTGACTCCAAGAGTGGTCCAAACATACTTTACGGTGGCCCTTGTGCCAATCAAACTTTTGCCAGCCAGAAGTTATGTCATATAATAAGCCAATAAGATGAAGTGATGTTATCACATTGCCACCAATTACTTCCACGTCTGTGCACTTGGTGGGGTGACGCCGTAAGTCCCAGTCCCAGGGGGGAAGAGAAGGTAACCCAGTGTTGCTAACCCTGGTGTGTGAATTTGGCAGACCTTGTGACCCTCTGGCATCACATTGTCAGAATCACCAGGGAATAGTTACACATTCAGTAGTCAGATTTAAGGAATGATCACCTTCTGACATGGAAAGTTCAGCTAACTTGTGAGGCAGATCTGATGTTCCAGCCCCAGCCGATGAACCCAGAATGTCCGGTAAGGCGTTTCGGCGACCTGCCCTTCCTGATGCTGCAAAATCAGTGACCACAGGCTCCACATCAGTCATCTCTGACTCCTGTCTTCATAGCAACATCTGCTGAAAAACAGAGTAAACAAAAAAAGAGCCTCAGCTTCCTCAGTTTGCTGTCAGAACACAAAGGAATCCTGTGATTTAGTAGGAGAAGGTTGCTGGTTTTTGAAAACCAAAATGCCAGTCAGATGAGGAGAGCATTGAACCAGTCATTCCTTAGTAAATGTCAGTAAATGTCCAGCACAGCAATGCTGAAACTCTACTCCAAGAATCTATTTGTCCCAATGTAGACCGGGACATAATAGAACCTGCTTTGCATGAATGAATAGCACAAAGAGAAGGAGCCACAAGCTTCCTGCAAGTCGACATCTTTGTGAGAATGGCTTATTTTGTGCGTTGTGTGAGCAATTTTCTCAATCAATGGGAAGACACTGACATTCTACCTCATAGTCCTTTCTCAGAGGAGCGCTTCGTGAGCTGTTGTCGGCCAAAACACAACTTTCCCACAAGCTGAAAGCGCTATAAAGAGTGCTTTATTTCAAATGTATGTCATAGAAATAAAGCCACAGTTAGCTTCAAGCATTTGACAAAAAAAGGTACAATTACAAAAAAGGTACAAAAAAAAAGCGTAAAATTACGCTACATGACTAAAGTGAGATCTGGTAGCAACCCTGTGGACTGTATTGGTTTTTTTAAAAAAAAATAGTAACACCAAAGTACATGCTCAATCAACGTTTTGTTAGTTCAGAGAGGAGAACAAAGAAGCACTGACTTGCTTTCAAGTAAGAAAATGGGCTTCCCAATTATGTCTGCAGAATGTCCCCCCTTCCACAAACCAGTAGAATTCACAGGTGCTGAAGCACAACTGTGCAGACTGGGTCCCATTAAGTGGGAAAGAATAGAAGACATAACGGGACATGGGATGTAAAGAGGAGGCCTGCAGATTTATAAGGGGCAGAGGACCAGGGAGAACCAAGTGCAGATAGGGGGACATGAGTGAGATGGTGAGGCACAAATCCAAATAGCCCTTCAGGATGTTCACATGATAGGCTTGTTGGGCCAGCTCTGGCCACGACAAGGATTGTTCTTTAAGGCAGATTTCCTTATAGAAATAGATGTGGTACTGAAACTAGTATTGAAACGAATGGCCAACTCATTGTCTGAAATTTTAAAAATGCCCACAGTGTGCTTGTGATCAACTTTCAGAGGGTAATTGGGCTGCATTTGGAAATACGATGTCGAGTCCAGTTGGAGTACATCAGCTAAATTTTTAAAACGGAGCAGTAGCTGATCGTGTATTCAGGTATCACAAGTCAGGGGCAAATATAGAAAGGAGTCCATCTGTATGCCCCCCTCCCTGCCTCTGCTTGGCCCTCCTCGGCCCCTGCACCTGCAGAATTTACCTGCCCCTGCAGCTAGAGGGCTGGATGCAGCGCTGGCAGGATGGTGCAGGTCTTCCTGCTGGTGCTCCTTACTCGTAAGTCATTGCAAATGGGCTTTATGGGCCCATTTGCAATGACTAGCATCAGTGCAGCAATGGCTGCTCCAGTGCTTGCTCACATTAGGATTGGGCTGTTAATGGCTTAATTCAGGGATCTCTAAACCCCGGCCCAGGGGCCAGATGCAGACCTCAGAGAGCCTCTATCCGGCCCACAACAAGCCTCTGGTCCCCTATGAGACTCTGGCCCGGCTGACCTTGCTGGCACAGGCTGTGCTCTGGTCGTGTGCGGAGGGTGGTGCGTGTTGGTGCTTGGAGGAATGCTGGAACTTTGAGCCCATTCATTCATCGAAGTCCGGCCTTTAATGTATTTTATGCCTACATTTATTTTGTTTTTCTGGCCCTCAACACCATGCCACGTATTTGATGCAGCCCTCCAGCTAAAATGTTTGGAGACTCCTGGCTTACTTGATAGTTGATGATGTTTCAGTTATTAATGAGGATGTTCATTTGGATTTAGTTTAGATTTAAAATCATGCCCATTCCATTTGAAAGGTGTCCAGTACTTATAGCATTGAACGTAAGAATCTAGATCCTCTTAGAATTCCTTTCACAACTTTACACTATTAAATTTGCATACACTGCTTAGGTACACATACTGTATCTTAATTGTCATTTGCATGGAGAGAGTGACAATGATTAACCAACCTTGCAGGTAGCACTGGCTGTCTTCACAGATCTGCATGATGGAGACTGGTAGGAACAGGGCAGGAGAAAAGGGATACATCTATTTAATTCCTATGTTTGCCAACTAAACAGGTAATTGGTAAAGCCAGAACTGATGGCAGCAGTCCAGTCCAGCAAGCAGCCTGCACTTGGAAGCCTGCCTCCAACAAAGGCAATCAACATGTGGATCAGAGTGGCTATAGTCTTTAATTGGGTTAATGAGTTACTAGGCTAAAAGCAAGATTAGTTAAAATGAGGAAACTTGTTTTTTTTTTTAAGCCATCAAGTCTATGGAATAGTTCTGTTTTAGGGGGTTGAACACAGATCAAATCTGGCCAAAATGAATGGAATCTATAACATTACATCCTATGTCTTCCTTTTCCAAGTGATCAACATTCTCATGAGAGAAAAAGCCTATAAACCGGATCAGGATGTAACATCACTCTAATCATGAACTTCCCTCTAACCTAGTAAAATTTGCTTGCTACAGACAAAACACTGTCTTCATTTCTTGATTCTGTTGGTCAGCTTGTGGTCATGGACCGTTATGGCAAAGTTCTTGTTTTCATTCTAGCTAGTTTTCTTAGAGAACTTGGTCAAATTAGTTTACACAATCCTACAGGTTTTGCTATAATTTTTTTAGAGATGATCTTCATTTCACGCTATCACCCAGCCAGCCCTACCAACCAGTCACGGTCCTACCACTTTGCGGAAGGGAGCAAATGCAGCGCTGCTGAAGCGCTGCAACACACATGGTTGCCATCTTTAAAATCATATGCCGACTCTAACAAATACGGACTTGGAGTTTTAAAGGCTTTGGTACCCACAGAAGAAGGGTAAAAAGGGACGTGGTGGCGCAGCGAGTTAATCCGCTGTTGCTGGGCTTTCAACCGCAAGGTTGGTAGTTCAAGACTGCGTGACAGAGTGAGCTCCTGTTGCTTGTTCCAGCTCCTGCCAACCTAGCAGTTCAAAAGCACCTAAATGCAAGCAGATAAATAGGGACCACTTTGGTGGGAAGGGAACGGCGTTCCGTGTGCTACGGCGTAGAGTCATGCTGGCCACATGACCGGACAAAAACGCCGGCTCTACAGGCTTTGAAACGGAGATGAGCACCGCCCCCTACAGTCGGTCACGACTAGACCATTCGGTCGTGGGGAAACCTTTACCTTTACTTTTACCCACAGAAGAAACACCAAAGGATTTTCAGGTGGAGGGTGGGCTCCTTAAAAAAAAGCACATAAGAATTTTCACTGCCAAATTCCTAGTTGTAAAAATGTGGGTTCAAAAACTTTTATTTCCAAGCAGTGCCATTTGCTAAGAAACGTTATTTTCCAAAAAAATAAAAAAAATATGAGCTTAAAATGAAAGATTGTGTCACATCACAGTATCCTTTCTTTCCTTCCCAAGCAGCAGCATCACAAGCGCTCTTTGTGCTGCTATAACTGTATGCCGAGTGGGGGGGGGACCACAGGGAGAGGGGCCCCATGGGAATGTCCCGCATTGGGCCCCGCTGCTCCTGGGGATGGCCCTGTTCTACACAAAGCTATTTACAAGCAGCAGAAGGTGGTGTCACACTGCCTCATATTTGGGAGCACGGGAGGATAATTCTTTGGGTTCTTCTACATGGGCTGTGGACAGCATAGCAAGAACTGCAGGCATTCCAGATCCATTGTGGAGCACACTGGACCCGAGACAGTATGAATGTCCCCAAGCTGGTACTTGCCTTTCAGAGGCCGTGTAAAAAACAATAACAAGAAAGATGCGTGGAATCTAGCAGCCACCAAGAGACTTTCTTTTTCTTGTCATTCTGAAGACGGGGCTAATGAAGTAGCAAGCAAAGAATTGCCTTAAGAAGTGGCTATGCCAATGATGGCGAACCTTTGGGCAAACGGTGTCAAAAATTCCTCATTTGACTCTGCTGGCGTGTCACTCCCCACCCCCAACAAAAGAGGAACAATTATTT
Organism: Lerista edwardsae; assembly: GCA_029204185.1. NCBI lineage: Eukaryota > Metazoa > Chordata > Lepidosauria > Squamata > Scincidae > Lerista > Lerista edwardsae. The sequence goes on from JAJKFI010000115.1 coordinate 1,914,173, forward strand.
ATATGTTCATTTATTTTTAAAAAACACAGCCCAATCATGTGTAGAGCTATGCGCTGTCACGAGGTCTCCTGGACCAGAAGCAGCTCAGGTATCATTTGCACTGCGTGGAATAAAATTGTACTAAAGCATTTGCGCCTCTGATGCGAATTCATTGTTGCTGAGCTTTTTCTGGTTTGGTTTGGTTTAGGATACGACCGCATTATTATTTTGCTACCCTTATGAATAATGAATTTGTATGTCATGAATAAGAAAAGGTGTAACATTAACAATGAATAATAATTTCAAAAAATGAAGGATGATTGCCTATTAGGAACAAGGAAGTTTAAAATGTAGCATCCAAAATCTGATTATGGTAAACCTGTAATCATTTTATACCGAAATAGAAGTTTTTCCTTTCATTGCCATAGATGATTCGTAGAAGGCTATTTAATAATAGTTATTTTAATCCCATTAAAGCTCAGATCCCCATTTCATTTTGACCCAGCTCTGGCTCAAATACTTAAGTCATAGGATGAAAGAATACAATACGGGGAGATTGGTTCTTCTTTGTTGGAGACATTGGACCACCTGTCAGCATCTTATCTTCAGTGCCAGCCTAGATGGGAAAAATGAGTCACATGCACTGAGGAGAGTTCATTTTCCGCAAGTAACAAAAGAAACAAAATCTCTTGAGCACCGTCATTATGGTCTATCTCAGGATCGAAAATTGTTCACAGAGGAAGGAAGTAAAGGGTTCTGTAATGAAGGTCTTCATGTTAGTGTGCCATCTCGCCTCTGCCATTATGATAGAGCTTGAGGTGTATTTTCAACTCTCGTTTTTCGTTCTCTCCCTCTGTCCTCCCCTCTGAATCTAAGGCTCATACACAAAAGTTGGGGACAGACTTCTATAAGTGTACCTTAATTGCTTGCTTGGGGAAGAACAGCGTTCCTTGAGAAATATTATCCACCTCACTTGCTCTTAATCATGCACAAGAAATGGAAAGGCAAAGCATCTTGCCATTTTTAGATTGTTCTAGAAAGAACGGGAACATTTCCTCTTAGTTCTAAAAGTGATGCACTCTTCCTGACCTCTTAATGGGAAGGTGCTGTTTACATAGGTGGAGGCTGGATTTGGATGACGTGCAGGACACGGACCCATTCCAACTTTTATTCTTTTATATGGTGGACTTTAGACTATGTTTACAGTTGCTTTGTAGGCAGTAAAAGCTAGGGTATAAATATTTTAAATTACAACCAATAAAGGGGCCCATTTGTTCATCTCAGGAGCAGCCAAGTATTTATGCACAAGTTACTGGATAGAAATTTGTTTCTGATCACATGTGGTGCTGGCCACGCGCCAGTCAAGCGTCGGCATCATTTGGTCGGCACAGGGCCTCCAGGAGGGCGTTCCAGAGGCATTCTGGGGGCGTAACTGGGCAAAGCAGTGGGCAGAGGTGGGGGTTATGATACAAGACAGCTGTAGTGCCGTATCCTAAAGCCCATCCCCGGGCAAAACAGCAGGTGCAGATCCAAGCAGGCCCTTAGGGGCGACCGGGGTTTATGCGGGGGCAAGTAAGGGGAATAACCTCCCCTTGTTCTGGACGTTGCTGCTGCTGCTGCTGCCGCCTCCTAATGGGCTTTAGGATATAGCCCAGCTATGTCGGTCTTACTAGGCCAGCATAGTATAGGATTGCGCTCTTAGATACAACAACTAAATTACCCCAAAGAGGAATGAAAGACATTTCAGCCTAGCCTGTGGCTATTTTTACACAGTTCTTAGCAGCAACAATATTTGCGAATCTGCAAGACTGTTTCTGGGACAAACTGCTGTTGTTTACAGATAATACAGATGCCATTAAAAGGGGATTGGACAGATTTATGAGGGGAAACTCCATCACAGATTACAAGTTATGATGGTCAGGTCCAGTCCGAGATTAGCTGGTTGCTCATCATGAGGGCTGGGTAGGAATTTTTTTCTATCATCTGAATTGGCCATGGATGGCAGGTTTTTTGCCTACCCCATACTGGTGTGGGAGGGATGGTATGCTTAGTAGGTCTGTTTTAAAAATTGGTCACTTGTGTTTAATAAAGTGGCCCAAGTTAAATCCTAAACACAGACTGGTGTCTTCTTTGAGGGTGGTGCGAAGATAATAGGCTACCTCAGAATGCCAGATGCAGGGGAGTGGCAGCAAGATACACGTATCTAGTTGTCTTGTGTTCTCCCTGAGGCGACTGGTGGGCCACTGTGAGATACAGGAAGCTGGACTAGAAGGGCCCTTGGCCTGACCCAGCAAGGCTTTTCTTATGTTCTTATATGTGTCCTTATATGTGTTCTTATAATGGCTCACAGGGTCCAATCCAATTCAACTTTCCAGCACTGATGCAGCTATGCCGAGGGGGCAGAAACAGAGGCCTGGGATGATGGGATGTTGGATTGGGCCCAGGTAAAGATTACAGAATAGAATCCTAAGAACTGCTCATCAAAACTAGGGAACCTACCGTTTTTCCCCATCTGGTAGCAAGTGAAACTTCCTAAAACAACACGTATTTTATACCAAAGACAGGAAGTCACAACAAAGACAAGACGTTCACAACTGGCTTCTCTGCCTGATCCCACAGCAGCCCACATTAGGCTTTGTAAGAGTACATTTTGTGCTGTGTTTTTAACAGGTCTCTTTCAAGGAAGTTTTGCCATGGCAAGGCTATGATCAGAAACACCCAGAAACCTGCTGTGTAAAGATAAATTTGCACAGTAATTTTTTTAAGAGCTCAATCCTACCTTATGCCGGCCTAGTAAGGCCGACATAGCAGGTCCATATCCATAGGCCCATTCGGAGGCAGCAGCAGCAACAACGTGCAGGACAAAGGGAGATTTTCCCCTTGCACCCGCATAAGCCCCAGTCACCCCTCTGGACCTGCTCGGATCTGCGCCAGCAAAATAGCAGGCGCAAAGGAACGTGCACGGGAGCAGCCCGAATTGGGGCTACCATGGCCAGGAACCGGTGTTAGGATATGGCACTACAGCCGTCCTGTGTCACAACCGTGTCATAACCGCCATCTCCGCCCGCTGCGCTGCCTAGTTACGCCCCCGGAATGCCTCTGGAATGGCCTTGTGGAGGCCCTGCGCCGACCGAGCAATTCCGGCACTCAACTGGCGCATGGCCGGTGCTGCCAATGGTTGCGGTGGCGCCTGAGCGTTGGCACTGCTGCTTGCGCCAGCCGAGCACCATAGCGCCGACGCGGACGCACTTTACGGCACATTCATGACAGCATTCGGCTGGTGCAAGAGCGCAGCGCTGGCACTAAGGGGGGTATGGGATTGCCCTGTAAATCACAGTGCCTGAATGATTCCTAAGCATTATTGGGCAGTGTGACTCACCGCAACACTATGATCTGCAAAATGTCACACGCTGAGCCAATAATCAAACACTAAAAAATGTGTGACATTTCTTAATTTCTTAATACCTTCTTAATTCCCCAAAATTATACATCCAAATAAACAAACGCTCACTGAATGTCTAAAGAAGACATGCATCAGTCTTAACTTGGATTCTGTTTCCTCTCCTTTGTTCATGAATGACTAAACACCATCAATGGTCTCCCGCAAGATGGCAAAAATTACATGCTATATCACTCCTGAATTATTGCCCTGGCTGTAGTTATAACCAGTGAGGTCTTTGCAGCTTACAATTCTTTATTTAAGAGCCAAGTTGCACATTACAGAGATAAGGTGTGAACTACTGGCTCTATTCATTGTTAAAATTGTGTGTGGGGGTGATCCAAAGCAGAACGGTGGCAAAGGATTGGGGACTTTTAACACGTTGCCACTGCTGTGGCTCTGAATTGAATTGAGCCCCTCCCTTATATGCTATTTCCTACAGTAAGAAAACGTCAAGTGAAAGACAGATCCCTTATTGAAACCATTCTTTACATTAATAATGCTTAAACACTGTAACACACATAACTCCAACCTATCCTTCCCCCAACCACTGATGTAGCTGCACCAAAAAGGCTTGCGCTGCATCCTGCCGATGGGGGACAGTCTTGGAGGTCTCCTCTGGGGAAGCCTCCAAGGTCTGGGCAGGTCTACGTGAACTACATCAGTGAAATCAAAGGTGAAAGTCCGCATGAACCCAGGCTGGGGGGTTGGCTCTGGAAAGAGGGCTTAGATTTTGCCGATGCTGCTGCCACTGAATTCTCCTCCTTCCTAGACGTGATCTGCCCCCTCCTCATCCCGTTGCTGCTCTAACACACCCATCCTTGCCCTGTTTCGCCTCCTGCATTGTCCTCCCTGGGTCAGAGGGCCACCCTGGATCCATTGCTGCACACGGGGCCATTCCAGCCTCTCCAACAGTGCCCTGGCAGCACTCAGCTTCAGCACTGAAGGAGAGGCTCTTGCGACTGTCATCAGGTGGTCTCTGCTGGCAGAATGCTCATCCCGCCAGCTGACCAGCGCTGCTGGAGTACGCACATTGCCATGCTGCTTTCTTTACAACAACCCTGTAAGGGAACTATTATTGTCCCCATATTGCAGGTGGGGAGCTGAAGCTCGAGGGAATGGCTTGCCTAAGGCCTCCTCTTCACCACGGAGGTGATATTAGAACCAGAGAACTCCTGGTCTGCAGTTCAGGCTCCAGAGGCGTTGCGCCCAGGCGGCATGGTATAGCGCTTGCCATGGGTGCCGCCAAAGCAGCTGGGTGCATGGGGGGGGATGGACGGACGGACGCGCAGTTTGGCCCTCCCACCTGCTCTTGTCTTTGTTTCGCTCCGAAGTGGAGCTATTCCAGAAGCAGGGGGCCTGGCGAGGCTGCCTGGAGGGCGTGGAGTTGTCTTTGGCTGCTGTCCCGCTCCAGGTGCGCTCAGCGCCTGCTCCGGCTCTGTCAGTCCCTTAGCTAAGTCAGCAGTTATAACAGCGCAGCTGCAGCCATTTCCGTAACAGCAGAACTTTCCGTAACAGCAGAACCGTAACTTCCAGTCTTTGAACTGAAAGACACAGTCACTGAGATGGATAAGGAGGTCTCTGAGTAGGGGGCTAGTGAACACCAACAGGTATCCCATGTGAACTTGGATGGATTCATATGGATGCTAGTTAGCATAAAATGGGCTGAACTAAACTCCCTCTCTGTAACACTTGGGTAGTGAAAAGTTGAATTAGGAAAAATGAATGCTGGCGGTAACAGTTTCATGGAAATCTCTTGAGTGGATTGTCAGATAACTTATATTGAGGGTGCCATCCTAACCAACTTTCCAGCACTGACACAGCAGTGCCAAAGAGGCATGTGCTGCATCCTGCAGTGGAGTAATAGTCACAGAGGCCTCCTCAAGGTAAGGGAATGTTTGTTCCCTTACCTCAGAGCTGCATTGCCCTTACCCCAGTGCTGGAAAATAGGCTAAGATTGCGCCCTCATTTTTATTGAGTATGAAATTGTCTTTCCAATGCTCTGTAATGTCCATCTGCAGAGTATTTTAGGGTAGTGCCCTAAATTTCTTATGCATTCCTCTAACACACAGCCTAAGTTTCATCCACAGAATTTTGTCTCCTTTAATGATTCCAATGAAATTATCAGCAGAGAAATCCATCTCGGGCCAGAGTGACTCAACATAAATGTAATTTGAAATGCAACTCTTATTCATTACGTCAACGTTATGGTGTCTGTTTGGCATCTGGTAAAGTGGAGGTGAAACTCTGCAGAGTCTCCTTTTCAGCCTATAGTAATAACAACAATAATGTTCTGTCTCGGGATACTTTTGAATAGTGGCAACTGCTAACGCAACATCCTGTACAAAAAAAGCAGAGCAGATCCGGACGGCTCTGTCCTGCTCACCTGTAAAAGCACCTTGTTACTGCTGTAAAGCATGTGCTAAAATCAAAAGCAGGGGGCCCACTGTGTGGCCTTCAGGTGTGGTACAAGGGACTGCCAACTCCTTCCCTTTCCCACTGCAAAAAAAAGAAAGAAAGAAAGAAAATAAAAGAAAAAAAAACACCTTGTTGGAAAGTGCTTCTACTCCCATAACCATTTTCTATTACCTCAAATAGTTACACTTGCTGTGAGCAACAGGGAAGCTACAGATACCAGGAAACATGAACCTGTTTCAGACATATTGCAATGTTCTAATGCAACAGAAGGTTCTCAAACCTTTCAGCACCGGGACCCACTTTTTAGAATGACAGTCTGTCCGCAACCCACCAGACGTGATATCATGGCCGGAAATGCCATCATTCTGACGCCAGAGCTTACTGCTTTCCTGAGAATGCAGCAATAAGTTGGTTTCTCAGCCATTTTCCAATACCAAAGTGAATCAGAAAGAAAAAAGCCTGTTTACAACCTTGGCACAAAAAAAACAACCACACAACGCCCCCCCCCCTTTTCCAGCATCCCATCTTCCTATATTTTCAATTTGGCTCATGACCCACTGATGAGACCTGACCCACTTTTGGGAATCACTGTTCTAATGGCGCCAACTTTTTCTGGAAAAAAAAATCCTTCAACCTCCTTTTTCCAATTTATTGGGGTTAAGATGCTGCAAGGAAATCAGCACTGCACAGTGAGTTATACCGATATGACTACAACGCTGTGCCATGTTAAACACTTGATGGATCTATAGTGAAGATCTTCATGCTCATAAATAAGATCACATGAAAGCGGCTAGATTATGGCCTCCCTTTTTATCATTTAGAAGGAGGAACATGGTGATAGTTGCCAGGGGGACATGTCCCAAAATTTACTCTCTGCAGCCAATTATCCCCAACTGGGTTGTAACCTGTTATGTAACTGTAATGGGGAATCAGCCTATTGCAAATGTCCACATCCCTACCAGCAGCCCCAAGGACAATGGAATCCGCAATCTGTATGCTTACAATTGCCCTGATTTATGTTCGTTGTACTCCTACCGGTTACACTCAGGTGTGGATGATTTACTGTGGAGGCTGGTTTTCTATCATCTCTGTGGCAAGTATAACAGGGCTTTCCCACAATTTTTGCTGTATCCAGATACAAAATGTCTGCACCTGGGTTCATTTTTTATGGAGCAATAATCCACATACACTGTACAGATGGTGACTGATTTGAGTTGAAAGTGTGAATGACTCTACCCAGGTACAGATCAACAAAGCTGTTCCCAAGAATACAGCTGTACCCACATACAGTGAACGTGTGAATAGCCCCATTGCGTTTCAGTTTTGATACAAAGAATGGACTGCTGAATCCCTTCTGTGTTTAGGGATCAATTATCATCAGCATCACAGATCTGCCAAGGAATCTGAGAGAAGTTGTGTTAAATTGTTTAGAATTGATACTTGCAGGTTCAGTGTTAATATCTGTTTCTGGAAGGGGCCAAATGAGACAGTGGGGATGTTTTCAAAGTGTCACTGATTAAACTGTTTATAATTGCTAAATTCCTTCAGTCTTTTCGAGCTTTGTACTGGCTTGCTATCAGTACAGTAGTTCATTGTACAATACATATTGTGTGTTATTGAGATTCGCTCCAAATAGAGGGAATCTGTAACATGACACATTTTTTTTCAGTCTGAGCTTGGAATGATCCAACATGCAAGCCAAGGAGGAGAATTCGCCTACTCTGACAACTGTTGTCACAATAGCCTTTTACTCTGCACTGAGAGTGCTTTTCCTGATTACTGCCCCTAGGAGGATGTTGCATTTTGGATGCTGAGTTCCTTCTTGGTGCTCTCAACATTCTGATGGTATTTCATCCTGCAGGAACTTCTAAAGCAATTTAGAACGAGATGATGAACAAATAGATGTACATGCTTGTAGATATTTGGATCACAACTGTGTGTCTGACTTGAATTTGTATCATTAGTTCATTTGTATAGTTGCATGATAAGGAGCTACCATGGCTCTAAAAAGGTAAAGGTTTCCCCACGACCGAATGGTCTAGTCGTGACTGACTGTAGGGGGCGGTGCTCATCTCTGTTTCTAAGACTGTGGAGCCGGCGTTTTGGCTGAGGACAAGCTTCCGTGGTCATGTGGCCGGCATGACTCTACGCCGTAGCGCACGGAATGCCGCTACCTTCCCACCGAAGTGGTCCCTATTTATCTACTTGCATTTAGGTGTTTTCGAACTGCTAGGTTGGTAGGAGCTGGGACAAGCAACGGGACCTCACTCTGTCACACAGTCTTGAACTCCCAACCTTCCAGTCGGAGAGCCCAGCAGCAGCGGTTTAACCTACTGTGCCACCACGTCCCCTAATCCTACCCTTTTCCTCCCCTGCGAATGCAATAATCAGTTGAGGACTCAGCCAACGGGCTGCCCAGGGTCAGAGGAGGTGAAGGTCTGCCCCCTCCGTTGTTTTCCCGCCCCTGTGTGTCGTTCTACCCCAGGCTCCATTTTGGAGCTGGACAGGGAGGAGTGGACATGCGGGCCAAAACCGCTTGCCTCTCCAAGATGCAAGCTGCCCCATCGCCACCCTCCTTCCACTCCAGGGGTGCAGCCCCTGGGGCTTTTGCCCCCTCCCACAACACGGTAGGTCAACAATTGGCAATCATGCCACTAGATTCTCCTGGGGGGGGCAGTCCTAGAGGTCTCCTCCAGGTGCATTTATTAGCCAGGAATAAGTCTCTGGCACCATAATAGGTCTACATGTACTACGGATTTTGCTGGTGCAAGTCTGAGTGGAACTGAGAAAGCAGATTGAAGATCAATAGAAGAATAGGATATCAGCAGCACCGCCGATACCACCCCCTATCTTCCTCGTTCCCACTCCTCCCCCCTGCTCCTGCCCCCTGCCGGCCTACTTTCCATCCCCTGCCCAGTATTAGGAGACATGGGGGGGGGGGTCTGCTGGCAGGCCACTCCAGCTGCTCACCGCCTGTCCCACTGGCCCAGCTGCTTCAGATTGTGTGCTGTGTTTGCGACAGCCATGAAGGACTTTATGCTGCTGCTGTGGTAGTTCCAGCAACTTAAGGACTGCTTGGGATTGGGCTGCCCGTCTCCCTCTCTGCATTGTGGATTGGTTAATATTGCCCTCTCTCTTGCTTGCTTATATTTTTGTTTCCTGTTGGGAGTACAGCATCCCTGCCAGATAATTAACCTGTTCATGGAAAACACCCACCCCCAGCAACCTCTTGTTATTCCAGTGTTTGTTTTTTTGCTATCCTATACAGCATTTCCTTCTCCACTTGCCAAACACGTTAGCTGGAGCAAATATATGAATTTCTCTATTTATCCCTTAGGCAAATCCAAATCTTAACTGAATCCTTGTCTTATGAAGTCTTATCTCTTATTGACTTCAATAGAAGCTATTTTGGCATGAATTTTGGCATGTGATTTTAAATCCAATTATTTCCATTATAGTGTCTGTTTCTTCTTCCAGTTATTAAAGTAATTTCATCTTTTAATTTTGCCTTCTTTGACTGGGTAATTGATCCTTGTTGCTCCATATCTCCATTCACCCTTCTCCATTCAGTTGCATCCTTTCCTTCATCCTTCTGCCCCTTTCAGGCCATGTTCCCACTATTTGCAGAGAACTGCAGCCGCCATTACTACACATGTGCTGTCCCTATATATCTTTCAAATATAGTTTTTGTTTGCCTTTTTCCTATAACATCATTTCCTGTAATGCAGATAAGAATCCTCTAATTATCCTGCCGTGTTTGCTTGCCCATGCATTTATATCTTCTCCTCCAGAAAATGCCTGCTGTACAGCTTCCTCATAAAGGCAAACCAAAGTTGACATGCTGTTTCATCCGGAATATTGGTTTGCTTTGTAAACAGCAATTGGTGGGGTGAGGAACAGGGAATCCAGCCTGGGCCTGTGGCACTGGGAGGGGAGATGGAGTTAACCCTTTTTATTTCCTCCTGTTGGGGTTTGGATCCAGACTGGAGTCCCTGGCAGCTGTTCTTTATGAAGCAAACATACATTTAGGGCTAAACACTATTTTTCAACACTACTTTGGCCCCCATCATATTCGACTTCATAAAAATAAGGTCTGCATCTTACATTTTAAAGCAGGCTGACTGAGGTAAGTAACATTTGCAGACACCTGCACTGTTCTGAGATGAATGTCTTAGACATGTAAAAAGAGACCTCAAATAACATTTTAGTTAAGAGCTGGTTTTAAAATATTTAAAAATAACCTCTGTCCTCCATGACTGCACAGATAGTAAAATATGTCCTTAATAGGCCCAATGCTTTGAACTGTAATGCAGTTATGGCAGTTTTTGCAAAAGATGACTAGTTATATAATTGGACCCATTGCACTGCGCATGTCCAGAGACCTTGTCTTGATGCACAGCTGCAGCTGGATTTTCAACCCCTTTCCCTCCCGCCCTTCTTATACGCTGAGATTAGCTGGTTGCTCCTTTGGGAGCTAGGTAGGAATTTTTTGCTGTCAGCCTGATTGGTGGGTTTAGTTGGCTGGCAGTTTTTTTTGCCTACCCCAGTCTGCATTGGTTGTGTGGGTTTGTTAGGTTTTCCTTGGTAATGGTCACTTTTAGTGGGAGTCATGTGGGCTGGCTATGCAGGTGTCCATTTTCCATTTAGGTCTAGCCATAATTCACTAACTTGGACATGCCAGTAAGCTGTAGTTAGCACTTGCTCTCTGCAACAGAATCAGAAACTTATTTCAGTACATTATTGATTTCGCTTTGGAGGTCAAATGGCAAGTACAGTTAGCCGATTCAGGCTACAATCTTATCCATACTTTCCTGAAAGTAAGCCCCATCAAACACAATAACACTTACTTTTGAGCAGACACACATAGGATTGTACCAGCCAGGAAATAGAGATGGGGAAACTGTGCGTGAGAGGGGAGAGAAAAGAGAGCACATGACTTTGTGGGTCCTTAGTCTGAACTGAGCTATCAGCTCGTTTGGCTTAAAAAAATTGAAAACGCTCCAAATGCGTCCTTGAAAAATGATACTAATCTCCATTGTTAATGGTTTTGCTGTTTTCTACCCTGGAATAATCACACTCTTTTGAAGAAGGCTTTCCTAGATTTTGCTTTATTGGTTAATTACCAACCAGTCTTTAACCTCCTGCTTTGGGGAAAGATGGATGGCTTCACGCCAGGGTACAGGACGGAAACAATAATTAACTATTGTTAAGCTATTTTTTTTAAAAAAAACAACCAATAAAGCAATGTAGCACAAGGCAAAAAGAAACAGCACAATGCAGAATAACTCATCAAACACAAGATGGAATAAAAAAAGTATTTCTCCTCCCCCTCCCCGACTCCAGAAGACCAATAAAGAAGGAGCAGTTTTCATGCCCACTGATGAGCATTCAAGAGACCAGGAGCCACAACAGAGACATTTCTGTCATGCATTTGCAGTGTTGCTGGCGCAGATTCGAGGAGCCCTATTGGGATGGCTGTGGCGTGACATGGGGTAACGGGAATTAATTTCCTTTACCCTGGGTGGCACTGCAGCTAGTCCCAATCCAGAGCTGGATATAGTGCAGGCCAGCTGGCCTCCCTGTTCCAGCACTGGTTAGAATCAGACTGCCCAAAATTAATATTTTTAGTAGCACCTATGACCTTTAACACCTTTTCCGACAGCCTGAACAGGGTGATTTCATTGTGCTGTAACTTAATAACTCACATTGCTAATGTGCAGCTCTGGGTGGCTGGGTTGGGTTTTCGTTGCATTGCATTTTATTTTATCAAATAAATTCAGGAAGGAAAAGTGAGGAGTTATCTGCATAATCAGTAAATCCTTCTGTAATCCAACCCCAAGATAGACAGGATCTGTGCAGCACATGTTTTGAAGGGCATCTGCTGAGAAGAATATGTTATACAGAAATCGGCACTCTTGACAAAAACTTTTTTAAATTTTTAAATCCAGTTTCATATGCGGAGAGATGCTTATTGGTGCAGGTTGGGAAATAGCCACTGGATAGTTCAGGTGTGGGAAATCAATCAATCAACAGTATTTATATACCACTTTTCAACACAAAGAAGTTTACAGACAAATAATAATAAAGTTAAATGGCTCCCTGTCCCCAAAGGGCTCACAATCTTAAAAAATGCAGAACACCACCAGCAAGAGCCATTAGAAAAGACAATGTGCTGGGGTGAATACGGCAAATTACTCTCTCCCTGCTAAATATAAGAGGAATACCACTTGAAAAAGTGTCTTGCCCAGTTAGCAGGAAAAGAAAAATAATCTTCAGGCAATTAAACTGGGAAGTTCCTACAAATGGAAATAATCAATTTTCCTCCCACCCACACCACTCCCTGGATATATAGGTATGTGTGGGCTGGCAAGCCTTTAAAAAGGGGACCAATAACTTATGTGAACTCATTTGCAAGGCAGTGTTAATATGATGCTATTGAAGAAAACAGAGATGCTTAAGATTGCAATCTTATATACACTTTCCTGGAATAAAGTCCTGTTGAGATTTGGTTAGTGTAGCACTCCCAGACTTGAGGGCT
>JAJKFI010000115.1:1931546-1976475 GCA_029204185.1 Lerista edwardsae
CAGAGACTCTAGGCCTGGGTCAGACCTTGACCAGTCCTGACAAGTCCTACTGAATTCAATGACGTGCTTCTGAGTACGCATGCATAGGATTGTGCTGTAAAAGTGTGAAACAGGCAGCTTTTTATTATATGTTTACATGTAAGAGTGAGTAGAACTAAATGAGTTTAGACATTCCCAACAGAAAAGACCTTACAAAAATTAGGTGAAGTTACATAAGTTAGACCTTACTAAAAAAAAGGAACAGAAATGGAGAACAGTTCTTGTGGCTTCCATGTACTTCTGTTTTTTCAAGCTCTTTAAATTGTCCACAAAGAATTGTATTATACAAGCGTGTCCCGGTATCCATTGATTCGGTATCCATGGTATCCATGGACCCGTGTTGAGCCAGATTAGGACCAATCTGAATCCTCTGAAGGTGACCAGAGCTGTGCGGTAGTTGCTTCCAGAGACTCTTCTGTGCCATGACAAGGCAGCATGGGTCCTCCCATGACCTCAGTAGGCCTCAGAATGGACATTTTGGCAAACAAAAATTTACTTCTTTTTTTTGGTGAAAACTGGAAGTAACTTTTTTCCCCCGCCGAAACGGCCATTTTGAGGCCTGCCGAGACTACGCGAGGACCTGCGTAGCCTCAGCAGGCCTCAGAAAGCCCTCTCTACGGTGTGGGTATGGGCTAAATCTGTGGCTAAATATGGGCTAAATCTGCGGGTTTAATTTCCTGCACATTTTTTAAATCCATGACGGTTCTGGGAGTGGAACCCTCATGGATAAAAAGTAGTTCTATCGACCTGTCAACCTGCAGTTTTGATGCCACCACTATTCCTTGTTGCGACTAATTTAAACACACGTTGGCATATGCTTGTCATGTCTCCCGCCCCCTTCTTTCTCCTCTCTGTTGTCTCATCTGTTTCTAGATTGTACGTCCTTGAAGGCAAGGATCTGCCTTTTTACTCTGTGCCAAGCACCATGGACGCTGATGAGCTGTCTCTTTTGTCGTTGGTTTCTTTTGTTGTATTATGTTGCTGATGTTTGTGAATTTGATATTTTTTAAATTGCAGTATAGTGCCTCATTTTAATTTTAAGAATCACTTAAGCCTCCCATCGGGATTGGAAAGTTGGGGTGTACTGTACATGTTTTTAAAGAGATAAATAATATTGGTTCACAGAGCTGTAGTCCTGCACCAGTACAATGAATGGCAACCCCCCGCCCCCTGAGGGATTACAATAAGAGAATAATTGCACCCAAAGAGAATGATGGAGCAATCCTAATTGCTCTCTTGGGCCACTGGTTGTCAGTTTATACACTGCAGCTCAACAGGTTAGAGAAGGGTTAGCCAGCTCTTGGCTCTATCTGAAACTCCTTTGGCCTTCCTCCCTGTGGAGGGAAGAATGTTTCAATATCTGCTGAAGGCCAGAAGATATCCACCACCACCACCACCACCACCCCAATATATTTTGATAGATTTTAATTATAAACTGCTTTGGGGACCCAATCTTATGTGAAAATCTTATTTGTTAAATAAATGAAATGACTTTCTATAGGAGGCTTTGCATTAAGTCATCATCATCATTTTTAGAAGAGAAGAAAGACAAAAAATATACAGTTAGTTCTCTTTATATGTGAATTTGCTATCTGCAAATTTGCTTATTTGTGAGGGGCAGAATTGCTTCCTACCTATTCTCTGTGCCTCCATTCTCATAATCCAATACGCAGAGATTTCATGGAGCTTGCAGGGACCCTTAGAATGGCACCCGCAACCAGTGTTTAATCGTTTAATGTAGAATGGCCTTTAAAACGACCAGAAGAAGCTTCTGCCGGCCATTTTTAAAGGGTCTGTGCTGGTTGCAGGAGCCATTCTGAAAGTCCTGCAGCCTGTGGAAAGTCTCTGCAGCATTCAGAGTCCTTCTGGAATTTCCTGCTGCACTCACTACCTTCCTGAGGGTCTCGGCTGAATTCTTCGGATGGCAAGGTACCCATTCCCCCCAGGGTACCCCTCGCACCTAACCCCATTGATTTAATAGGATCAATGGTTCATTATCTGCAAATTTGCTAACCACTAAGGTTTCCAAGTACTTAACCCGATAATAAATATATAACAATATCAATATATAATGATATAACAAATCACGAGAACTGACTGTGGGCACAATCCTAACCTGAAATTAGGTCGGCACAGTTAGGCCAGCAAAGTTTGACCTGAGCAAGGGCCACCGTAAGGCGTGTTTGGACTACTCTCAGAGTCAGGGAAGATGGCTCGTGTCTGTGTGCTGGCCTCTCTGACTCAGAGAGTGGTCCAAACATACTTTATGGTGTCCCTTGTGCTGGCCTAACTGTGCTGGCCTAACTCCAAGTTAGAATTGCGCCCTGTATCTTCCGTATATAATCATGTATAAGTCGAGAAATTTATGCCTAAAAATTGACTAGAAAAACCTAGCCCCGACTTATATTGGGGGGAACACAGCAGTGGTGTCATCTGTTAATGAACAGAGGGAACGCTGGGCGGGACTTACGTGTGATTGGCAGCCCGTCCGTTGCGTTCCGCCGCCTGCCCGCCCATTGCGCGGGGTGCCTCCGGTTGGTACGCCCCACCGCTGCTCACCACCCCGTCCCCCGCGGCGAGCAGGCGCCCCCTCCGAGGCCAGGGCAGCATGGGCCGGTGGCGGAACGCAACGGATGGGCAGCCAATCACAGCATAAGTCCTTCCCAGCGTTCCCTCTGTTCATTAACAGATGGCACCACTGAAACACAGTAAATATCTTAAATTCACATGCTGAGTGGATGGCCAAGCTGTTCCGAGTAAGCCAGGGAGCTGCAGAGCCTTCTGAGCATGCTCAGCCTTGCTCAGGAGTCCTATGGAAAGTGAACCTGAGCCACAGTGCGTGTTTACTCATGAGTAGGAGGCCGTGCCATGGTGTGTCGGAAAGGGCAGTCTGAGAGGAATGCAACACTGCCAGCATGGTCCAGATCCGATGAACGTAGGCCCCAAAAACACTTGAGAAGGAAGCCCCTTCCTCTAAGCTGAGAATTACTGAAAGTGAAACGGAGCAACAGGGTTGCGTTTACTCAGTGAGCAAGTGTTTATTGCAACACGTGAGCTGAATTCAGCAGGGCTCTTCAACCTCTACGTGTAAGGATTGTGCATTCACTTGCAAAAGGTAAATGGGCTCCTTGGAAAACAGGCTCTTGATGAGCTTTCAGACCATGTGCTCTCTTTTGTTCCAGATGCTGAGGCACTGTGCAAACTATTGGGGGTGGGGGGGGAGAAACGGCTCTTTTATTACTCCCAAGTAGGTATGCTGCTCTTTTATTACTCCCAGGCAGGTATGCTGCTCTTCTCTCAAGGCATATAGGAGAATCTGAGGGAAGAGAAGGCAAAACACACACACTGTTCCCTGCCTCTTCCTTGCAACTTAGGGAGAAGGGGTAATTATTTAGGAAATGGTATCAGCAGTGGCCCCTTGTCTATCAGCCAGGAATTACAGGGTTAACCCTGAACCTTTGCATGCAGCTAGTTCCCAACTGCAGCCGGTTGGGGATAACAAGGTCCCTACTAATAAAAGAAGCTCCTGGGAAGAACAATGATGTGGGTGCAGAGAGGTGGAAAAGGATTGTGGACTGATGGAGAAATAGGTGAGGCTGTTGGGATTGTGGTTGGAGCTAAGGTTGCTCTTGGAGACTGTGGGGAATTATTGTGTGGCTGCCATGCCCCTCGAGTCACCAACTGGAAGAGGAAGGAAGACCTTTGTGGCTGAGCAGGCAAGCTGACTGCATTTTACCTTCTCATGGGGGGGGGGTGAGGTTTAGTGGTGCCTTGTGTAAAACTAAGGTGGTTTTGGATGATAGAAGGGAAACTAATTAGCCTACTGTGAACATAAGATTGCAGAGAGAGAATTTGGCACAACAGTTACCTCTGCAGAAGACAGCCCAAGCCCATAAAGGGCTCTGCAAGCAGGTAAACTGAGCTCAACAAGGTGACATGCATTCCTCTAGTCCAGGCAGATATGCTTAATCAGTTTGAACAGTTTTTGTGTGTGACTTCTTTCATTATTCCAGCATGCGTTTCCCCCTTTGTCTCCCTTCTGTTTAATGACATCCCTTCTGGTCCCCATAGGCTGTCATTTTTGAAAGTGGGTCCCAGTGCTAAAAGGTTTGGGAACAACTGGTTTAATAGTTGCTTGTTATGTTGCTATTTTATTTTGTTGTTCCCTGCACTTTAATAAATAGGTAGACTGTACAGTTCTTAGGTAACAATTACTGGTAGATCATTTGGCAGAATCTGGTGTTGGGTAAAATCAGACAAAATACTCTGATCCAAAGAATTCCAGATACCCCTAAGTTTCCCCCTCAACTTATCCACGGGGCATGGCAAATTCCATGATTTTTGGCTTAAAACTTACTCTTGACTTATCCATGAGATCGACTTATACTCAAGTATATATGGTACTAGGCAAGGTCTATCAGACTCATTGATGAGGGGAGCAAGAGGAAAATGATGGTATAACTTATCAAGATTAAGCAAAAGTTTATATTTCCCAATGACACAGGATTATGAACATTTTTTAATCCCATTTAAATGCCAGCAGTTATGTTATTTGATATGAGACAGAATCTTGTGCTCTGTGCAGTAGTAGATAAGAGAATTTCTGAAGGCAGAACTTGGCCAAAGCGAGCTTATCAAAAGCCCCACATCTGCCACCTTGAACTCCTAAATATATTTATGTATCTGGATACTGCTACCAAGGCAGTCACTCTCAAAGCGATTCTGATTGAAACAGTGTTAACATTATAACACCCCACCAACAGCAACAAAAAGCAGGCAAGAATTAACCAGCAGTCATCAAAAAACATTGCAGCAACTCTCGTGGCCTGGCAAGGCAAATGCCCTTTAGAACAGAACAGTTTCTGCTTACCTCCTGAAGGCGGAGAGAAGCGAGGAGCTATGAATAAATGCGGTAATAAATAATACACTGATGGCTAGGCCGGTGTGTTTATCTGCCTCGAACACCTGACAACAGTAACTTCTTTTTTGCAAGGACATTAGCTGAGCTTTGCCTTACAGCCTGTTTGAAAGGCAACTACTGTACATGCATTTTCATAAATTAACACATTCCTATGATTTTTTTTTTGCTGCTGCTGTCATAGCATTAGACCCAATTGGGAGACTGTCTTCATTTATTTTTCATGTTCAGCTAAAATGCAGAAAGAACTAAGAAAACCAGCTTCTTAGTTGAAGCGGGGAGGAGGAGAGGGACCCTTCACACCCAGGAGACTCGAACAGTGATCTTGCTTTCCAGAACAGCCAGAAGCCCCTCAGGCGTGGAATTGGCTACTTGGCCAGCCCATCTGTGGCATTGGGCTCTCACTCTCAACCCATCCTTGGCTGCTTCCTCTCCCCTTTTTGGGTCATCGATTCACAGTGCAGCAGTTCAAATGCCCCTGTGTCCCACTTGCTCCTTCAGTCCGCAGCCCTCCCTCCACTTGTCTCTCCCTTGTCTGTCAATTTCCTGCTTGCCAAACGTACAGAGCCTCTCACTCTCCCCCACAATTCCAAAACTGCAATCCAAAAAATGCAATTCTGTCAGTTCCTTTTTCTTTTCGTCTTTGCTCTTATCAGCTTTTCTGCCAGAGTGTTCCTATTTTTAAACATGCTGTTTTGACGTCCTGGGGACTGGGCAGTTGTAGGGAGGGTCAAGCAGCCAGTTGTAGGATGTTCCTTTTCTCTCTGAGGGGGAAGACGGGGACTCAGTGTTACGGTACCTGCTTTGCACAGAGAAGGTCCCTGGCTCAATGCCTGGTATTGCAAAGCAGGACAGAGAAAAGTTCCTAAATGAAACACTGAAGAGCTGCTGCCAGTCTGTTGTAACAAACAATACTGACCTAAACAAACCCGGATTCGGCATAAGGCAACTTCCTACCATTCCTATCACTGCCTTTTCCAAGCCAGTGCAGATTTTCTTGGTCTCGGAGAAGAGAAACTGCTACTCTCTCTTCAACTGGTCATAGAAACTGGGCTGAGCCGAAGACAACAGCTACCATCACTCAGGACCAAACTACGTAATGGCCACTTTAGTTTTTTTTTTTAAACAGTATGTAAGGTTTTCCTGGAAAGAAAAAAAGTTTCCATTAAATCAGGGTACATATGACCCCATTAAGTTTTCTTGATAAGCCCACAACCACCACAAAAGATATGCAGTCAGAAAGCCAGTGGTCATGTGCGTGACTGTATGCCTCTTGGGCATAGGCTGAGGGTGTATGCTTGGTGCAAAGGGCTCCAGGCTCTCAGAGAACAGGTTTGCTCCCTTTAGATAGGCCAGTCCAATCTAACTTTCCAGCATTGATGGAGCCGTGCCAATGGGATGTGTGCTGCATCCTGCAGTGGTGCTGGTGGGGACAGTCACAGAGGCCTTCTCATGCTAAGGGAACATTTTTTCTTTTTACGCACCTGCGCGAGTGAAGCAACCGGGCGAGGAAGCCAGGGCCCCAGACTCTGCCCTTTCTCTGAGAAGCAGGGCAGCTCCTTCCTAAACAAACACAGAGATGGAGGCAGACAGCCAACAGATGGGTGGGGGCTATCCAGTGTTTTGTACAGAGTGCCACATGTATGACTATATGCCTCTGGGGCATAAGTTGTGGGTGTGTCCTCGGTGCAAGTAGCTCCAGGGACTCAGAGAACGCATCTGCTCCCTAGAGGCCTTGGTTAAGGACCTGGAGAAGCAGAGGCAGGCAGCAAGGGTCCATGGTGAGTCTTCCAGGGACTTGCAGGCTTCATCCCACCCTCAGATGGGCAGCTCCTCAGCTGCTGGGGAAAGAGTCTCAGGGCTGGAGGACATCAGCCTGGAACAGAGGGAATCAATCCTCCAGCGGGGGCCCCTTCTTCCAGTGACAACCCCGCATCCAGTCGCACTAAGGATGCTCCTCGGTGGGAGGGGGTTGTGGTCTCCTTGTAGTGGGCGATTCTATAGTTAGGAATATAGAGAGGGGGGTCTGTGATGGATGTGAGGACCGCATGGTGACTTGCCTGCCTGGTGCGAAGGTTGCGGACATCACGTCTCGTCTAGATAGGCTGGTAAGGAGTGCTGGGGAGGAGGTAGCGGTCGTGGTGCATGTTGGCATCAATGACGTGGGGAAATGTAGCCGGGAGGTCCTGGAAGCCAAATTTAGGTTGCTAGGCAGGACGCTGAAGGCCAGGACCCCCAAGGTAGTGTTCTCAGAAGTGCTAACCATTCCACGTGCAGGGCCAGCTAGGCAGGCAGAACTCAGGGGTCTCAATGCGTGGATGAGACGGTGATGTCGGGAGGAGGGGTTTAGATTCGTTAGGCACTGGGGGACATTCTGGGACAAGCCAGGCCTGTACAAGAGGGGCGGGCCTCACTTGAACCAGAATGGAACCAGGCTGCTGGCGCTTAATATTAAAAAGGTGGCAGAGCAGCTTTTAAACTGATCCCTGGGGGAAAGCCGACAGGAGCCGAGTGGTGTCCGGTTCGGAACTCCTCATCCCTAGGGGAAGAGGAGGAGGGAGGAGTATCACAGAGTAATGGAGGAGTAGGAAATAGAACTTCAAATGTGAGTGTAAATGACAGGTTGTCCAGTAGAAAGAGAGGTGGGGAAAAGGGATCAAATAAGAGTCCCTCCTTAGGGAACGCCATATATAGGTGTTATTATGCAAATGCCCAGAGTCTCCAAGCAAAGATAGGGGAACTGGAATGTTTGGTGGCTAGGGAAAACATTGATATAGTAGGCATAACGGAAACCTGGTGGCATGCAGACAACCAGTGGGATACTGTAATCCCAGGCTATAAACTCTATAGGAGGGACAGGGAAAAGCATGTTGGCAGTGGGGTGGCCACCTATATCAAAGAAGGGCTAGAATCCAGCAGAGTAGAAACGGAAGTTGGGCCGGACTCCACCATAGAGTCACTGTGGGTTAAACTACCAGGGTATAAGAGCGATGTAATAGTAGGGGGGGGTGCTATCATTCTCTGGATCAAAAAATTGAAGGTGACCTTGAAATGAGGAAACAAATCAGGGTGGTGACCAAGAGAGACAGGACTGTAATCATAGGGGACTTCAATTATCCCCATATCGACTGGGTCAACTGGT
The DNA here is from genome assembly GCA_029204185.1 of Lerista edwardsae. Classification (NCBI taxonomy): domain Eukaryota; kingdom Metazoa; phylum Chordata; class Lepidosauria; order Squamata; family Scincidae; genus Lerista; species Lerista edwardsae. Next base: position 1,939,646 of record JAJKFI010000115.1, read on the forward strand.
GCTCTGGTCAAGAAAGAGAGACTGGATTCCTTGATGTGCTGAATGACTGTGCCTTAGAGCAGCTAGTCATGGAGCCCACCAGAGGACAGGTGACTCTGGATTTAATATTGTGTGGTACTTGGGACCTAGTCAGGGATGTGTTACTGAGCCATTGGGGAACAGTGACCATGCTGCGATTGGTTTTGCCATACATGTCCAGGAAAGAGTGCAGAGCAAATCTGACAGAAGAACCCTTGACTTTCGAAGGGCAGATTTCCCTCAGATGAGGAGGCTAGTTAGAAAGAAATTGAAAGGGAAGGTAAAAAGAGTCCAGTCTCTCCAGACTGCATGGAAGCTGTTTCAAATAACAGTAGTAGAGGCCCAGTGGAAGTGTATACCGCAAAGAAAGAAGGGCTCAACAAGGTCCAGGAGGGTGCCAAACAAAGAACAAAGTTAGAGAAGCTGTAAAGAGCAAGGAAGCTTCTTTCTGTAAATGGAAGTCTTATTATTATTATGTATTTATTGTCATTGTATTACACAACGAAATGGAAGTCTTGCCCCAGTGAGGAGAATAAAAAACAACATAAACTCTGGCAAAAGAAAGAAGGTGATACGGGAGGCCAAGAAAGAGTTTGAGGAACACATGGCTAGCAACATAATGGGGAATAATAAAAGCTTCTTCAAATATGTTAAAAGCAGGAAACCTGCCAGAGAGGCGGTTGGCCTGCTGGATGGTGGGGGAGGGAAAGAGGAGATAAAAGGGGACTTGGAGATTGCAGAGAAATTAAATGAATTCTTTGCGTCCGTCTTCACAGCAGAAGAACATGGGCAGATACCACAGCCCTTCCTAACTAAGGAATTGAATCAGATAATGGTAGAGAAGATGTTTTAGATCAAATTGATAAATTACATATAAATAAGTCACCAGGCCCAGATGGTATACACCCAAGAGTTATTAAGGAACTAAAGAACGAAGTTGCTGACCTCTTAACTAGAGTATGCAACTTGTTCCTTCAAACAGCCACGGTGCCAGAGGATTACACCAATCTCACGCCAATCTTTAAGGAAGGGAGAAGGGGGGACCCTGGAAACTACAGGCCGGTCAGCCTAACGTCTGTTCTGGGTAAGATGGTGGAAAGCCTCATCAAAGATAAAATCCTAGAACGCATAGAGCAGTGGTCAGGGAACAGGGGTAAATTACCCCAAATGGGGTAAAAATGAAATTCCTGGGGGTAATGGACGGCAGCCGGGCATGCATATGAATTCAAGCGATTCCCTGCAAAGACTTGTTCCTCCGCGCGCCCGCTGTCTGCGCCTCCGTCTCTCTCTTTAAACTCGGGCGACAAGCCCTGCAGCGTGTGTGTGTGTGTGGGGGGCTGACACACGAGCAGAGCTGAGTTATGAATTTTCCAAATTTCTGACACACCGAGCCCAAAAGGTTCGCCATCACTGTTCTATACGCATGCCCGGCTGTGTGTGTTACAGTGCTGTAGTGAACAAGGACCTGACACAGTGCAGTGCGTCAGGCCCTTGTGTATAACACGCTTCCCTGTGTGATGCCCTGGGCCCCGCCTCCAAGTCCGCCCACTTCTTCAGTAGAGTCAACTAGTTGCTGCGCCATTGAGAGAGATAGGACAGAGAGAGGACCCCTATCTTTCACTGGTAGTTTTAGTAAGTACCTGTATTAAAAATCAAATCAAGGGGGTAACATCGGCGTATCTAAATATATTTTGGGGTAAAAGGTAAAAAAGTTCCCTGACCCCTGACGTAGAGGAACAAGTACTGCTGAAGGAAAGTCAGCATGGTTTCTGTAAGGGTAAGTTTTGCCTCACGAACCTTTTGGAATTATTTGAAAAGGTCAACAGGCCTGTGGATGTGGGTGAACCTATGGATATCATATACCTGGATTTTCCGAAGGTGTTTGACACAGTCCCCCACCAAAGGTTGCTCAAGAAACTTCACAGTCGGGGAATAAGAGGGCAGGTCCTCTTATGGATTCAGAATTGGTTGAGGGCCAGGAAACAGAAAGTGGGGGTCAATGGGCAATTTTCACAATGGAGAATGGTGAAAAGCGGAGTGCCCCAGGGATCTGTCTTGGGGCTGGTGCTTTTCAACTTGTTCATAAATGACCTGGAGACAGGGATAAGCAGCGAGGTGGCCAAGTTTGCGAATGACACAAAACTTTTCTGGGTGGTGAAAACCAGAAGGGGTTGTGAGGAGTTCCAGAAGGATCTCTCCAAGTTGGGGGAATGGGCAGCCAAATGGCAGATGCGTTTCAACATAGACAAATGTAAAGTGATGCACGTTGGGGCCAAAAACCAAAACTTCACCTATAGGCTAATAGGTTCTGAGCTGTCTATGACAGCTCAAGAGAGAGATCTTGGGGTGCTGGTGGACAATTCAATGAAGGTATCGACCCAGTGTGCGGCAGCAATTAAGAGGGCCAATTCCATGCTTGGGGTAATTAAAAAAGGGGTTGAAAATAAAACAGCCAATATTATCATCCCATTGTACAAATCAATGGTAAGTCCCCATCTGGAATATTGCGTACAGTTCTGGTTGCGCACCTCAAAAAGGACATAGTGGAGCTGGAAAAGGTGAAGAAGAGAGCGACAAAAATGATTACGGGGCTGGGGGCACCTCCCTTATGAAGAAAGACTGCAGCGTTTGGGGCTCTTCAGTCTAGAAAAAAGGCGCCTGAGGGGGGACATACTTGAGACATACAAAATTATGCACGGAAGGGATAGAGTCAAGAGGGATGTTCTTTTCCCTCTCTCAAAACACCAGAACCAGGGGGCATCTGCTAAAACTGAGGGTTGGGAGAGTTAAAACAGATAAAAGGAAATACTTTTTTACCCAGCGGGTAGTTATTCTGTGGAACTCTTTGCCACAGGAGGTGGTGATGACATCTGGCCTAGATGCCTTTAAGAGGGGATTGGACAGATTTCTGGAAGAAAAGTCCATCATGGGCTATAGGCCATGATAGATTGTGCAACCTCCTTACATTAGTAGTAGGCTACTTCAGAGTACGGGGTGCAAGGGAGTGGCAACAAGATGTAAGCATCTTGTTGTCTTGTGCGTCCCTGGGGCACCTGGTGGGCTGCTGTGAGATACAGGAAGCCTGGACTAGATGGGCCTTTGGCCTGATCCAGCAGGGCTCTTCTTATGTTCTTATGACTGCATTGTGGCTGCATCAGTACTGGAAAGTGGGATAGGACTGGGCCCTTGGTTGCTGACCTGGAGGAGCAAAGACAGTCAGAAACACAGATGGGGAGGGGAGGGGTCGGTATGGATGTATGCACCACATGGTGACTTGCATTTATTTTATTTGCCTGTAAACCGCTTTGTGAACTTTATGTTGAAAAGCGGTATATAAATACTAGTGATTGATTGAGTGATTGATTGCATGCTTGGTGTAAAGGTTGCGCACACAGTGCATCCAAATAGGATTGGCCTGTTGCAGTTTTTGGTGTTCTTTATTAGCTTCTCATTGTCCATTGCACATGTCAATGAAGTTGTTGAGGTAATGTGTTGCAGTTCTTAAAATCTCCTAGAAATCGGCTCAACTACAATTTCACCTTGCTGGAAAATCTGTGAACTTTATATCTTGGCCTGGTGATGCTCTTTCAAATCTCATTCCTAACTGCAACAGGTGCTGGCAAATCACATAGGTGTGCCTAGCTAAGGATGTAGCACTAGCTTTAGTTGTTCCTTCCTTTCAGTCTCTAGGGCCCAGTGCTTGCTTTTCACCTGGCAGTCTTACTAAGCAACCAAATATGTTTTCTGTCCTGGACTAATTTGCTGATTCTGGTTCAAGTGACACATCTGAGATGTGCAAACATACAATATCATTAGTACACTCATTTATACAATTTGGCTCAATCAATCAACAGAATGTATATGCCGCTTTTCAACACAAAGTTCACAAAGCGGTTATAGTCAAATAATGGCTCCTAGTCCCAAAAGGGCTAATCTAAAAAATGCAGACCACCACCAGCAACAGCCACTAGAAAAAACACTGTGCTGGAGTAAAGAGGAACAATTATTCCTCCCCATTAAATATAAGAACACGACTTGAAAAAGTGCATCTTGCCCAGTTAGCAGAGACTCAATACACTAAAGTTTAATTCTAGGGCTAACTACATGTGATCCACCACTGCAGCTGCTCCCCCCGCGCCCCCCCCCCGGGAGGGTTCCATTTGAAGTGAAGAAATGGTAGGAAGGAAAGGGTTTAGAGTATCATTCCCAGCTTTTTTGCTCTACATTCCCTCCCATAGCAACATTCCTTTTTGAAACCTGGTAAGGAAGAAACGGGGCTTGTTTCGCATATTTTTATGCAACATAGAATTAGCGCCTCATTGTTTCAAACATTCTACGATACTGGCATTTAGCTGAACAGATGCAGCAAGTACATTGGGCTGCCTCTGTTCAGCCTGATGAAATATTGTTGTCATTTTGAAACAATGAGGGACTAATTACACATTAGATGCTAATTCCTGCCATTAATGATTTTGCATACACACATGTGCAAGATCCAGAAAGGGGATGCACCCCCCTTTCTAGGATCAGGGCAGCAAGAGAAAAATTTGCTAGAAAATACCAGAAAATGAGACTCTTTCAGGTTGTCATTTTAAACACAAATGTAAGGTTATGAAATGAAAATAATGAAAATACTTCTTTAAAAGAAAAAGATAATAAACAGAAAATGAGAAAAGCCTTTCATCTAATTTAGAAGGACTCTTCTTATGCTCCAGTGAAGAGATTGTTGTTGTTGTTGTGCAGTTGCTAAGTCGTGTCTGACTCTTTGCGACCCCATGGACCACAGCACGCCAGGCCTCCCTGTCCTCCACTAGCTTCCAGAGTTTGCCCAATTTCATGTTCATCGCTTCGGTGATGCTATCTAACCATCTCATCCTCTGCCACCCCCTTCTCCTTTTGTTCTTCAATCTTTCCCAGCACGAGGGTCTTTTCTAAAGAGTAGTGAAAAGATAAAAGGTAAAGGTAAAGGTTTCCCCACGACCGAATGGTCTAGTCGTGACCAACGGTAGGGGGTGGTGCTCATCTCCATTTCAAAGCCTGTAGAGCCAGCATTTTTTGTCCGATCATGTGGCCAGCATGACTCTACCGGAACACTGTTACCTTCCCATCGAAGTGGTCCCTATTTATCTACTTGCATTTTAGGTGCTTTCGAACTGCTAGGTTGGCAGGAGCTGGGACAAGTAATGGGAGCTCACTCCGTCACGCAGTCTCGAACTCCCAACCTTGCGGTTGAAAGCCCAGCAACAGCGGATTAACTTGCTGCGCCACCACGTCCCCGAGTGAAGAGATACAGGCTATTAAAAACCATGTTGAAAAACTGTGCTTTTGTTATGGTCCCTCAAGTACTGTTTTGGTAAGGATAGTATAGAAACTGGATTCATCTTTCAATGCAGGTTAAGTGTAGAGACCAAAACTCAAACACTTTTTCAGAGTTACTTGTTCGAACCAATGCTACTTCGACAGCAGGGAATAAAAATTAGGAGTGCCTTGTTTCTTTGTGACTGAGAAACATCCCATTTTTATGGATGTTTCTATCCATAACTCTCAAATAAGGCTGTATTTTACCATGCCATTTATAAAAATCATAGCAACATTGTCTCTTTTAATGGATTTCCATGGAATGTCACATCCAGGGGTTTTCAACTTCAGAACAAAATCAGGAGGCCTGGGATAAAAACTCTGGAGAAATTGTTGTATGATATATTCTTACTAAAATTCAGAGCTAAAGAATAAAATCTGAGTTTTTTTGGGGTGGGGGTGGTTCTAGAAACTAAGAATACTTACCTCAAATATACCAGCCCCCTCCCCCCCACACACACATTCTTCTTTTGGAAGATGTAAGCATTTTTTTTACTTGTTAGTATACCAAAGCTATGATGGCCAGAAAGATCTCCTGCAATTCAAACAATTAGTAGTGCTGTAACCAGTAGTGCTGTAACCAGAAAATATCACGATGATGTTTCCATTACGACAAGCAGCTGTATCTTAATGGCTGTTGTTCCTCCAATCCCATCCTATTGAACATTTGGACCCACAACCAAAGCCTGCTACCTCCATTCACAGTCAGGTTTGAGAACTACCTTTGGCTGGGGGCAGATTCTCCAGAGTCTGCACCGATTGGCTGTCAGGTGATCACCAGCTGCCCAACTTGCCTTCTGCATCTGGCTCCCCTGTAGTTTGTTCTGCAGGAGCGCCAGGAAACCTCTGGCTCTCACACAACTCACCCATCCAGGCCCCCCGCCTGTCTTTTTGCTGCCTGCCTCAGTAATGCCAACTGGAACACAAAGATGAAATCTAAGGAAGGTTTAGGAGGGATTTTCAAAGACATTGTTTTTGCTACGTATTCCAAATGGTTACAATTCCACATAATGGGTGGGAAAAAACAAATAACATTGTCTCGTCTATTCAGTCTTTAGTTGTGGGTACAAATAAACTATTTGTACCCATTAAAACCCACTGAAACCCTTTCCCTTTCAAAGACATTCAGGTACCCTCAAGTTGCATTGCAAGAACTATGTCTCAACACACAAGAGACAGCTATACCTGGGCACATGCTGGGAGTCCACAACTCTCATATGGCCCTGATCGTCCTACTGTGGCCCTCACTGATTGCTATGGAAGTTGCAGCAGCCTTGGTGTTTCCTAGAGTGGCAGTGACTCCAGGTTATCTCTAGCAAAGGACTCATATGGCAGCCAAAGGGATTTTTCCAAGAATCCCCTGGATAGGGTTACCAGATACAAACTGGGACAGTGTGCCTGTATCTTTAACCATTCCATTGTATGGAAGAGGGAATTTGGGCACAGGTGCAGTTCATCATGGAAGGGTTTCAAAAGCTGCACCTGACAAAATTTCCTTTTCTATACAATGGTTAAAAGTATAGGCACGCTGTCCCAGTTTTACCTGGTAACCCTACCCCTGGGGAGGGCCCTGAAAGGATTCCTATTGCCCTGGGGAGGGAAAGAAGAGAGAATGCACAGATGGACACTTCTGGGTATTTCTTCCTCTCTCCCGCCTAGAGGCTATTGTCACTTAGGGTGCTTGCCAATGCAAGATCAATCAATCAATCAATCAATCAATCAATCAAACAAACAAACAAACAAACAAACAGTATTTATATACAGCTGTTCAACAAAAAGTTCACAAAGCAGTTTACAGCCAAAAAATTAAATAAAGGTAAATGTTTGTTGATTGTGCTGCAGCTGACTAAGGTTGCAATCCTATCCACACTTATCTGGGAGTAATGACTATAATGGGACTTACTTCTGAGCAGACATGCATAGGCTTGGGCTCTAACATGGATGCCTCTCTGAAAATTGTAGGAGAGCTGATTCAGGAAAATAAACATGCAAGATTAGGCACAGGACAAACCAGAGAGACCAGTCATATAATAGCTAAGCAAGAGCCATTTATCTTTCCAAGTGTGACACTGGAGACTGGAAAATGAGCTTTGTTGCTTCATTAGATAAAACAGCCAAAATTAATGATGTCAATTGATCCTAGTAAAGGTAGTCCCCTTAAAAAAAATCAGAGCAGGAAAGCATCAGCTAGCGGCAGCTATGCTTTAGCATAACAAGTACAAGAAATGGCAGCGCCATACAAACTTCTCAGATGGCTACTGACGCTCAGATGGCTGAGTTGGGTGGGGCATTTTCCTGTATATATATATGACACCTTGCTAAGGCTAGTCTTACTTGTTTGAACATAGAGTAATGCTGAGCTAGGCTTCCCCCTGCAGATAGTGCAGTGGTTCCCAAACATTTTAACACTGGGACACACTTTTTAAAATGACACTTTGTTGGGACCCAGCTAGCCTTAGAGGTTAAAGACAAGTTTCACAAGCATCTATTTTTATCCTTTTTACAATGTTGAGCAGGTCAGGAGGCCATGGGCCAGTCTTGGCTTCTATGTAGGATGGAAGATGGCAACAGTGGCAAATTACACAGCAGGATATGACCAAACCCAACCATGATACAGTACTGTGTACACATCTACTTCTGAGTTATACTTCCCTCCTATACATAGGTTTACCAGATACAAAGGGGGACAGAGCACCTATACCTTTAACTACTGTATAGAAGAGGGAATTTTGACAGGTACAGCTCAACTTGGAATGGTTTAAAAAGCTGCACCTGCCCAAATTTTCTCTTCTATATAATGATTAAAGGTATAGGCACTCTGTCCCTGTTTGTATCTAGTGACCCTGCCTATATATGTTATAATTACCACACTCGGCAGTCTGTTTTCCAGGTCCAAAATGAAGTAGGAAATGTTGCTAAACTTGTTTGCTTAAACTGGTTCCATGTGTCAAATGACAGGCACACTCAAAGAACATGCACTGTCCAATTTGCACTGCCCCTTCCACTCTGTCCAGGGTCACAGAATTCTGCCTGCTGGCCATCGGGGCAGATAAGTTTTGTGGCAGGTGGTGGAGGGGTGAGCTGAGGGTGGCAGGAGGGTGAGCCAGAGGAAGAAAGGGGTGTTTTGGGGTAGGGAGAGGGCAAGGTTCAGATGGGAGCGTGTGCCAAAGGTGAGGAGAGGTATTTTGGGGCAGGGGGAAGGTGGGGAGGGGGAGCTTTAGGCCTGAGAATGGCAGGGACAGCAGAGCAGGCCTCTACCATATCCTATTATATCCCCTGTCCAGTCCCTGCTGGTGTTACACAGGGATACTCAGTTCCACACTAACTGGAGCACACCCAAGAAGCCCCATTGAGCAGGCTGGGATGCTACACGGGGTAAAGGAACAAATGCTCTTTTACCTCAAGGAGATCTCCGGCCTGCTGTAATCTAATGCTGGATGCCTTTAGTGCTGTTAGTTAGGATTGGGCTATTGATGCTTTTTCTGCAGTTTCAATCCAAACCATCCTGATACCACAAATTGATACACCTACTTTACGCCCATGCAATTACAGGGGAAGTGCCTATTTCCCCCAGATAGGAAGGGAGGAGCCAGGACTGTGCGTGCCCTGCAAGTACTTACTTCTCTTATTGCACAGAGCAGGATTAAGAAATAAAGTATCATCTGAATAGGTCCAAAAACCGTAAAAGAGGACCAATCTCTTCTGCAACTCTGGAGTTAAGAACAAAGAGTGTAATTTATTGAAAACGATGGGAGGGGATATGGGGGGATTGTTTTCTTGCTGGTTATTATGCTGTATACAAGATTGGATGCTTTTTTTTTAGAGCAAATATACTTTGTCATCCTGTTTAAGAGAGAAGTTACCATAGCAACATTTAAACCTCCTGGCATTCTACACCTGACACCAATCAGTCCTAAAAGCATCTTAACAAAAAAAAAGTACACACATACAGTGTGTGTATGTGAGAACGAGAGAGATAGCGTGTTTCTGTGTCCATTGCAAGGACTCCACAGTGAAAAAATACACTTTAAAGCATCCTTAATTTTAAATACATACTGTATTGCAATAAAACTAATGGCATTAAGTTAAAACATTCTTTGAGGAGCACTAGGGAAGTGTGGGAAATACAAACTGAAAAATGAAAAATCAGGAATGATGGAAAAGTGGTGGAAAACAGCAAATCAATTTCCCACTCCTGGAACTTATTTTATTATGGGATTGAGGGGTAACCCTAACCAATTTTCCATGTCAGTACATAGCTGTGCTAATGGGGCATGTGCTGCATCCTGCAGTTGGGGAGGGGCAGTCATGGAGACCTCCTCAAGGTAAGATAATATTTCTTTCCTTACCCCGGTGCTGGAAAGTTGGTTAGGATTGTGCCCTCTGCCTATTCCCGGGCATGCATAATTTGCTCTCTTTTCTCTCCTCCTTCAATGGCTTTCCTATTATTTTTTTCCCCATTTCTAGATGTGACCAAACGTGATAGAGAAAAAAGGCATGATGGATACTGGCCTGTCCTCAATATTTTTATTTAGGTTAGTACTTAAAACCTTTACCTTACAAAAAAAAATAAAAGAGTCTTTTTTCTCATCATCTTTCTATAACCTCAAACATGCTGATTTTCAGAGCAAGTACTTCTTATGATACAGTTCTACAGTAAAATCTTCAGCTTAATGTAAATCCTGTCAGGTGGTTCAATACAGTCTCTATTTCCTATAGCAAAGGTTTCCTCAAATTTCTCCAAGCTCTTTGGAATGTGGCATTAAGACTTCGGTGGAACATGGTGTTGCATAAGAGACAGTTATAATCCTCAAAGTGCAGTCCTGTTATCAGGTATGCATAAGTGAGCACAATTCGCTTCAATGGAACTGCTGCATGAATAATGATGTGCAGGATTTGTGTTCCTGTATAGCAATGCAGCACTAATTGCATGGAAAAAATGATATTTGCACATGAGTAGTTGCACTAGACTGTGGCTGGTGAATATCCATTCAAATACACATCAGGTATGAGCTAGTGCAGGGGTTCTCAAACTCCTTACCTTTGTGACCCATTTCATCACTTGTGGTGGGTCTTGGGCTCGCTATGATGAGGAAGCTGTAGGGCAATATGGTATGTGACCCGGAAACCTCTTGAGTTTTGCCGGCCGCCACCCATGTTATTGGTCACATCATGCTGCATCACTTCTGCAACGCATTCTGGGGTGCAAGGCAGTGTAACGCAGCCAATGATATGGATCGCAGGATGCCATGACCTGGAAGTGGTTTTGGGCCACACACCATTTTGCCCTGCAGCTTTCTGGTCAGGATCAGCCTAAAGGTGGCACACAATCATCATGAAAACATGTCCTGCATGAATTTGTCTAGCCTGCATGGATCTGTCTAATCTGCATGAATCTGTCTAATCCCTGTCACCACATCTTCTGGCACCAAAGCATTTGGGAAGTAGTACAGTATTAGACGGTGCAGTATATGTCTAAAAAAATAAATTGCATGTTTAGATCATCACTAAAATTTCATTCTGCTCTAAAGCTTTGTAACATATGAGCATTAATTTGTTGTGAATTTTATGTTTAGCTCACCATCAGCTTCAATGTACAGATAAGCAGTACAGGGCCAAAATATCTGAGAAGAAAACTTGGTGAGATTTCTCCTCTGGGAACATTAAACTGCAGATAATGGTAGTTAAAGAAGTACTAGAGACCAATAACTAATCAGGCATAATATTCATAAATGAAGACTGTTCTCCAGACATATTACAGGAAAATTGAAGCAGGAAGGATTTCTGAGCCCCAGTATGACTGCCTTGTTGCAATGTCACAACTGCATAGAACAATGGTTCTCAAACATTTTAGCATCAGGACCCATTTTTTAGAATGACAATCTGTCTAGGACCCACAAGAAGTGATGTCATGGCCAGAAGTGCCATATTGTGATGCCAGAGCCTGCTGCTTTCCTGAGAATGCAGCAATGTTGAGTTTTTCTCAGCCATTTTCAATAGCAAAGTGAATTAGAAAGCGTAAAAAGTCTATTTACAACCTTGACACAACCAAAATAATGACACAGGGTTCCTTTCCAGTGTCCTATCTTCCCATATTTTCAATGATGGCTGCCCTGGGTGCTTCGTGACCCATCTGACCTCTGGGTCCTGACCCACAGATTGAGAAACATTGGTTTAGAACCTTAGGGATGCTCTTACTTCAGACCGTAATGTTTCAGAATGTTCTTTATTACTGAGGTCGGGATCAGCCAATGCTATCGCTCCTGCTAAGAGACAGTCTCCGGAGACATGCTTTGCTGCACTCATGACAAACTACCTCATTAGCCACTTCTAATCAAGTGCTGCAACCCCAGCAGTGTTTTGTAGGAGACCTGTGCCTGTAATTGGGGAGTTACTGCCTAGCAACTAATAAGCTCCTATGGAATATCAAGTTCCATGTCGGGTAGTTAACTAGAAGGTTGCAAGGAGGCCCAATCCACCCATCTCTAACCTGCTCTCCATGAAGGCTTTTTGCTTTCTTTCATTTGGGTCATTCACCTGTCTTTTTCACTTTATGCGAAGAGCCATGCACACTGCGGTGCAAGATAAAGACATAATGACAGGACACCTGAATATGTGAAACTGGAAATGTGATGTACTAGTTAGCAGCCTGATCCTAACTAGGAGCAGGCTGGTACACAACACCGCTGATGGCAGCAGAAAAGCCTTCTGATTCAATCCACTGTCTGAAAGCTGCTGCTTATGCCAATGTGCTGCTTATGCCATTCAGGGACCCCATCTGAAAATCATCTGTTGACTTGAGAAAGTATTCATTTAGGATTGGGGTTTGCCCGATTTGCCTTTCCTGACACTTTATGGCAGTGATGGTGAACCTTTTGGGCTTGGTGTGTCAAAACTTAGGAAAATGCTTAACTTGGCTCAGCTGGTGTGTCAACCCCCTCCCAAACAAAGGAGAAACAATTCTTTATATTCATTTATTTAAACAAAAAACAGTCCAATCATGCATGGTGCTATGTATTACATAAAGAAACAATTACAAAAATGAAAAATGAGTAAAAGAAACACAGTTTTTGTCATGTATTTGGTGAATGCTGGTGTGTCACCCCAACTGTTGTGTGGTGTGTCACCTTTGACATGCATGTCATATGTTCACCATCACTGCTTTAGGGCCATGAATTGTATATGCTTGTTGTTGATTTAGACAAAGTCAATCATATGCCAGGAAATTAGGTCTTCATTGGGGTTTCTGTCTCCTTTAGGAGCTCTTACCTACACTATGCCTCTCTTTGCAGAAGCCTCTGTCTCAGAAACAAACACTTTTGTAAAGAACCACACCTGCAAAAATGCTCACTCAGCACCCCATTCCGTTTGCGAACAACCACATTTAGCATTTCGATTCCCTTATGCATGGACAGTAATAAATCACATCTGCTCCCATTGCCCTGTCTGCTGTGTTCTTCCAGGGCTTGTGAAATGAACCTTCGAGATCCCAACCTCCTGGATATAAACAATAACACCTGCTTTAAGTGGGCATATCAGTTGTGCTGTCGAAATCCACAAGGTGTTAGGGAGAAGCTACACTTGTCCCCTAGTGCAGCTAGTGTTACCATTGCTGGAGGCAAAGAGATGACAACATGTGTTTTGATCTGCTGCAACATCAGCATTCAGCTTCACCTATGTGTGGAAAGCAGTTAAATTATTTATCTTTTCATTCACAAGAATGAAAGGAAGGCAAAAGAAAATACCCATTTGTTTGCAATAGCTTCTATTGCTATAGAAGCAATAAAGCTTCTATTCTATTATGTAGAGCTTCTAACAGCAATATATTACATTTGTATTCCACTTTGTCTCCAGAGTGGTCAGAAAGGGTTTTTTCTTCCCCATTTGCACTCTCAAAATAACTTTGTGCAGTCAGTTAGGCTGGAGTCCCATCTCCAAACTCCATATTCCAGCCACTGCATCACGCCAACTCTCATAAGCTACCATCATGTGTTATAGCAGGGCTTCCCAAACTGTGGGTGGTGATATGTTTGGACCACTCTCTGAGTCAGAGAGGCCAGCACACAGACGTGCACCATCCTCCCTGACTCTGAGAGTAGTCCAAACATGCTTTACAGTGGCCCTTGTGCTGGCCAAACTTCGCTGGCTTAGTTTATGCCAGCCTAACTCCAGTTAAGGATTGCGCTCTGAGGGTGCAATCCTAACCGGGAGTTAAGCCAGCACAGTTAGGCCAGCAAAGTTTGGCCAGCAAAAGGGCCACTATAAAGTGCATTTGGACAACTCTCAAGGTCAGGGAGGACAGCACACATCTGTCTGCTGGACTCTTGACTCTGAGAGTGGTCCAAACATACTTTACATTGTCCCTTGTGCCAGCCAAGCTTTGCTAGCCTAACTGTGCTAGCCTAGCTCCAGGTTAGGATTGCGCCCTGAGCTACATGTGCATATTTACTCATGAGCAGCCAACCGAGTCTCAGTCCAACTTTGAAGGGCAGGCCAAGAGGAATGCAATGCCAGCAGAATGGTTCTGATCGCATGAACACAGGCCCCAAGAAACACTCAAGAAGGAAATCCTGCCCACCAAACTGACAAATGTGTTTAGCCCTATGGAAAGCCAAACTAAACCACACTTGTGTGTTTGCTCACAAGTAGGCAAATGTGCCTCAGCTCATATTGAAGGAACGCAAGGCCACCAGAACAGTTTGGATGAATGTGTGCCTTAACAAATACTCCAGAAGGCACCTCCACCATAGTAAAAAGGATAGAAACAGAGGCTTGAGCAGCTAGTAAGGTGACCCTTTTTTGTTTTGTAAAGCTAGGTGGGTCCTGATATCATTTTAATAAGCGGGTCCTGCACCTAAAATGTTAGGGAACCACTGCGTTATAGCCTGTCATTTTATCTGTTTTCCCAGATCCATATCACCTATGTTAACAAATAGCATATTATGAACAAGGGTCAACTTGTTCATATTATGAACAAGGGTCATCTCTGTATGAGATGGAGAATCTTGGAAGCTGGTGCCTTCTTCTATGACATGTTCTTTCGTACAGTGATCCCTGCAGCTCACTTTGAGACTCCTACTGTAGCGAACCCCTGTTGCCTCCTGATCTCCCAAAGCTAACTGGCAATATATTTCACAACCATTCTTTTCAATGTAATTGAATCCAGTTGACAACCTGTCAAGCTTTGTAATCCTCTGGAGAAAGCAGAGAGACAAAATGAGCAAAAAAGAAAGAAGAGTGTCTCACAATTGAGACACTGACTCAAAGAGAAGTCATATTTGTAAAAACTGAAATGGACATGTGCTTTAATCATTAGTGCTTGGAATGCTTGGCATGAATCTCAGGAAGCCTAATTAAGGTTTACTTTCTCCATTTATCTTCAGTAGGACATCATCTGCAATGGCAGAATGCTGGAGGGTTACACACATTCAATGCAAAACAATATGGGCTTTGCAAAAGGGTCAATCCTTGATTTGATTGATTGATTGGTTTGATTGATGATTGATTGACAGCAATGGGCAAATAACTTGGAAGGAAGAATTTGTCCTATTTTTGCATGCCAAGGAATGGCACTGTAACAACACTGGAACACACCTCTTTGTGCCCAGTCACAGTTACACAAACGTTCAGGGCATCAGTTCAATTGCGGCTACATTTCTAGATCTCAATGGCAGGAAATATATACAATATATTTGTGCATATATATTGAAATATATACTATATATGATACATTAAAATTGTCTATCAAACCTAGAGAATGGAAACAGCAGTTCAACAGCAGCTGTGCCACAGTTCCCTATTCCTCATATTTGCTGCTATACAATGCATGATAGTTATCAACAGTACTTTCAGCTGCATATATGCTGACAGCATTCTTGTGAGTACTTACAAAATGATACCCAGCATACAAAATAAGGTACCGGACAAATAAGGACTGAAAAGTGCAATTGCATATTCACAAAGGAAACTCATTCTCTCTACAAATGCTTGAAAAAGAACTGCTTAGAAATACTTTTAAAGCAAGCTGGCAGAAAGTATAACTGGAGGGTTTGACCCAGCAAGCTAATAGTTCATCTCCTCACAATCTTGCTTCTTCAGTAACCACTTATCCCTATTAGCCCACACACCCCAAATTCACTTTCTACTTGTTGTCAGAGGATTGCTGATAAGTTGTAAGGTATTTAGCTTTAAGAAAGCATAGCAGCAGGATAGCTCATTGCATCCTGCAGGCAGTCTCCATCTTCTGAACTTCTAATATATCTAAGGGCCCAATACAATACCTATCCAACTTCTCAGCACTGCTGCAGCCATGCCAAGGGGGCATGTACTGCAACTGGTGGGCGGGGGGGGGCAGACATGGAGGCCTCCTCAAGGTAAGGGATCATTTGCTCCCTTACCTTCAGGCAATGTTGCAGCTGCATTGGATCTATAAAGTTGGATAGGATTGAACCAGTGGTGGGATTCAAATAAATTAACAACCGGTTCTATATCCTTCAGGGCGGCCTTCAGGGCCATCCGCTGCCTTTCTTCCCTCTCCCAACCTAAAATTAGCAACCGGTTCTGCAGAATAGGTGAGGTGGACCCATGGGGCCTCAGGCAAGAGATGGTTTGTTCCGGGTGTAGTCTCCCTATTTCTAGAGACCTTGATCTCAGGAAAGTATCCTCCAGTTGGGGAAAGTCAGCAATGCCCTGAGACCACAATCCCTTTAGCACCTAGGTGAGAACTCTCGGTGCTGAGGAAAAGGAGAACCCAAAACTGGTAACGTCTGTTCTGGTAGCAGAATTGGAGAAACTGAAGCATAACGGATGAGCCTGTGAAATTAGCATGACTGGTTGAGGGTTTAGGATTTAGAAGGCCAGCGAAGCTAGGGCAACTCCCTGTCTTATGGCTAGAAGGATGGAGCAAGGTCCTCTCCCCATTAAAGGGGGCACCGATCACCTTAGCATGGGAAGCAGCACCTACATCCCAATTACATAGCCAAGAACATAGGTGCACTACTACACCGCTACAATGGTCCTAGTGGTGAGCTGAATAGAAATCAGCAGTGGCATCAGCCACAAAAGACAACACATAAGCAAGCAACGTCAGGTGCTATCTTGTGGAATTTCCTAGTGGACCATGACCCCCTGAATCCATGAAATATGGGCTGGTGGAGGATTTAGTATGTGACCCTGCCATGTGCAAGGAGAGGGCAGCAACTGGAGCATCCACCATGGGGACCTTCAGAATTGCAATGTGTGGGGGAAGAATGAATACAGCTTACTGAGCAGTCTAGATGTGTGCTTCTTCTGCATCGGTGCCACTCACTCCGCTTCCATAATGGATTTAAAAAAACTCAGGAAATGGACTGCAGCTGGCTTGACAGGACCCTCAGAAAAAAGAAACTTGGGCCCTTTGCCCTGATAGAGTTGTAGAAGATGAAAACTGCCCCAGTCTCTGCGGTAAGAATTAGAGACCTAATTGCCTTGGACAACAGCCTGGAAAAAAATTCTACAGGAAACAGCCTTGAAGGTGATTATCTGCATTAGCAGGCCCTCCCCCAATAACTTGCCCTCCTTGCTTGAGGCTGAAGGCCTGTTTGCAGGAGCCAAGAAGGCTTAATAGTAACAGGAAGTGCCCTGCCTTAGGCGGGAATGCTCCTGAGGTGAAGCCAGTGGGTGGGCTTAGCTGCCATGTTGGTTAACCCAAAACAAACCTAATTCCAAGCATTTCAGATTGCTTTGCTCGTACTGTTTAGGATTTAATAGTTTATTCCTTAAATAAATACTTATGAAAATAAAAACATGTGATCATGTAGACACATTATTGGTAACCTTATTATGATTTATATGCAATTACAAGGTTAAATTCCTCATAATAATATTACTGAACATACATGACGAAATGCTACTTGCTGTCTATTTAAATTCAGATTGCACTATTTTGAGAGACTTTATTGAAATATACACAAGCAAAAATAAAACAGTCATGCCCCATAAAAAAAAATTCTGATAATGTTCAGAATTTCATAAATATTACAGTAGAAAATGAAAGGCAGAAAAATAAAGTGTGAACAGGAAGGAAAGAAAAAAAAGGGGAGGGTGGGCAAAAATTAGATAAATATATAGGAAAATTACATTAAAATCTTTTCATAACACAAGTAGTTGTCAATATGAGAGTAATTCTTTATTACTTCTAGACTATTAAGAGTATTTTTTAAAACTTCTACACTCACTCCCCCCCCCATAAAACAAATTCTGTTAATGTTCAGAATTTCAAAAATATTACAGTAGAAAATGGAAGGTGGGAAAAAAAGTGTAAACGGGAAGGGGGAAAAAAGGAGGGGGGAAATATATATATATTTTTTACCTTCTAGATCATTAACAGTGGGTGTCAGAAAATGGTGATTGCTAGGAACAACAAGAAATTACACAGCTTCAAAAATAATGCACTTGCCAAAGGGATCAAATTTATCATCAAGTGAAACCCTTCAGTAAGGAAGCACAATGCTATAACTACAACTGATTAGGTGAAACAAGTCAAGGTCTATGGCAATTTAGTGAAGTGTAGGATGCATGCATTGAAGTGTATAGGGGAGTGTTGTTGTACAGCTTTTGGAAAATTAAACATTGGCGAATTGGTGCTCCTATCCCATGTAGTGAGTCAGATACCACAAAAGACAGTAGGCAACATAAAAATACAATGCTTCAACTAAATGATGTTTAACTATATTGACCGCAGAAGTGAAAGATTCCTGGGTTTCAGACATATAAACCATTATTAAACAAACAAAGCCAAACAAAATAAGTAGATAACAAAAGAAAGGCATCAATTTCTCAAGAAGAAAGATTTCCTTTGGGACAGAGATATTTATGAGCCCGTAAAGCTGGCGGGCTTATTATAAAGGTTTCAGAACAGATCAAGGGAGATGACAATTCTTTGCCATATG
Organism: Lerista edwardsae; assembly: GCA_029204185.1. NCBI lineage: Eukaryota > Metazoa > Chordata > Lepidosauria > Squamata > Scincidae > Lerista > Lerista edwardsae. Next base: position 1,957,951 of record JAJKFI010000115.1, read on the forward strand.
TCAAATAAGGGAACAGAGACAGTGTGTGGCTGTGGGTTTGCTTTCTATCTAATGTATGATGTATGCACTCCAAAACTCTCAAGTATTGTGCTATGTGCAGCTACTCCAGTCTGGTGCAACTGGATTTAGGGGCACTAAATTCCTTTGGGTATGCTTGCATCCTAAATCCTTAGGAATTCTTTTCTTCTATTGAGAACAGCCAAAATGAGCTGTATGTGTAAACAGGAAACCAGTAACTGAAGTTTCTTCGGTATAATGCATGAAATGAGGGATCAAGTATCTCCTATGTGAGAAGATGCATGTGCTTAGGATAGCTTGCTCACCACCACTGGGCGACGCATGTGACTTGAAATACACAACATATGCTGGCCAAGCAACTTACACTTCCTGTTTTACCACCAAAAACTGCCTTCCAATGCATCTTCCGTATTTTGTGGAATCTCATTTTAATTACTCATTTCGAAAAGGAAAGGATTGTAATGCTCATCACCTGACTGGTTTGAGATTTTGTGAAATCTAATTGTTGCTTTGTAATAGACTGCATTGTGCATGTGCTGTAATGCTGGAAAGAAGAGGGGCTGTGGTTAAATCTAGAGAATGATTTACTCACAGCCCAATCCTACCTAATGTAAGAAAAGCCCCACTGGATCAGACCAAGGGCCCATCTTGTCCAGCTTCCTGTATCTCACAGTGGCCCACCACACGCCTCAGGGAGCTCACAATAGTCCAGCGCACTTACCATATCAAATCAAAAGAATTCAAACGAAAGCCCTCTCAACTGGATTCGACAGTACTAGGTGTGCATATTGCCGGGAAGAAACCCCGGGAAATCCCGAGTACCAGAAGTGGGCCATTTACAAGATGCCATTCTAAGAATGGGCCAAAATGCATTGAAAAGTCCTATACGTAAACTGCGCCAGTCCCAAGCTCGGACACAGTCCAACCACAGGTATGACTGCAGTTTTTCTCAGAGCTGGGTGTGCACATTGCAGGAAAGGCAGTCCGGGAACTTTGGAGTACCCGGGGTGGGCCATTTCCACCAGGTTCCAGTCTGAGGTTTTAGGATTTTGCATGCATTTTGGCCCATTTACAGATTGGGACCTGGTGGAAATGGCCCACCCCGGGTACTCCAAAGTTCCTGGACTGTCTTTCCTGCAATGTGCACACCCAGCTCTGAGAAAAACTGCAGTCATACCTGTGGTTGGACTGTGTCCGAGCTTGGGACTGGCGCAGTTTACGTATAGGACTTTTCAATGCATTTTGGCCTATTCTCAGAATGGCATCTTGTAAATGGCCCACTTCTGGTACTCGGAGTTTCCCGGGGTTTCATCCTGGCAATATGCACACCTAGTACTGTCGAATCCAGTTGAGAGGGCTTTCGTTTGAATTCTTTTGATTTGATATGGTAACTGCGCTGGTAAGGAACTGGACTACAAGACAACTAGAACACTTCATCTCGTTGCTACTCTCCTGCATCTGGAATTCTGAGGTAGCCTTCTAATAAAGTAAGGAGGTTACACCACCCATCATGGCCTATAGCCTGCAAAGGACTATAGAAATCTGTCCAATCCCCTTTTAAAGGCACCTAGGCCAGATGTTATCACCACGTCTTGTGGCAAGGAGTTCCACAGATTAATTACTCACTGGGTTAAAAAAAAAGTATTTCCTTTTATCTGTTCCACTCTCCCATCAATTTTAGTGGATGTCCACTTTATCCATCCCATGTATAATTTTGAATGTCTCAATCATAATCTCCAGTGGATGCAGGTAAGCCATTGAAATCCACAATGAATCCTGGGTGGGGAGGGAAGAGGGCAGTTCCAGAGATCTCATGATAAAAGAACCTTTGTTCCCTTGTCCTGGGAAAGGCTTTGCTTTCCCTATAAGTCTTCTTGATCCTGCACCAGCTATTTTACTGGCACAGAATCAAGAGCATAACATCAGTGGAAAGGGAGAGGAGTCAGACCCAGCCACATGAGAGTGCTACTGATCCCACCCCTTCCTCTCCCCTCCCTCTCTGCTCTTTCCCACCCAGAAACAGCCATCCCTCTGTCCCTCCCATCACTGCAACCGTCTGCCCTCACAGCCATTCACCTTGCACCAGTGGGCAGAGCCCTCTCCATTAGTCAGCACACCTGGCCACCAAAAATTGCATTGGTTGCCTCACTGTTCTTGTTAGCAGAATTGACATTCCACTGACATCCTCCTCCTTTCACTGGCAGAATGCATGTTCTACTGGTGTTGGAGAGGAGAGGACTGGGCTGAAAATGGTCACAGGACACTGGGTATGCAACCTTGTAGAGAGCCTGTAGGATCCAGTTGGTGACGGCCCTTTTACCAGTGGAGAAGTGTGGAGAAGTAAAGACATTGGGAAGTTCTCACCACATAAGTAGACACCATATACAGATCCATTACAAAGGCAGAGCCTAAGAGGAACCTGCCCTGGCCACTATGCCAAGCAGGGGCACATGACTACCCTCACACTCTGCCCTAGTTACAGAGGAGGCATTGGCAGCTTTGTGCATCTGATTCCTTCTCCTGGGGAGGCTGGGAGGCTCCATGGAGAAGGAAGAGGGCACGCAAAGCTGTTACAACAAGCGCCCCCTCCTCTGGGGAAAACCCAGAAGTGACATCATGACATCACGCAATGTCATGACATCACTGCCCTAGACAACGTAATGTAGTGCATTACAGCCCTGACCAGATATTACTACTTTTCATGTGCCCATATGTGCAGACTTACAGCTCAATCCTTAGCAGGCTTTACGCTGCTGGAACTAGCATCATTTATGGCTGTCACATATGTGGCACACTGTCCAGAGCAGCCAGGCTGCTGTCCTGTGCTGGCAGCCTGCTAACAAATCCTCCTTGTCTTTCAGCACAGGTAAATCAGCACTAGAGGGAAAGTGGAGAAGGGGCGGACAGGGCAGGGAGGAGAGGGAGAGGAACAGGGAGTAAACAGGGCACAAGGGCAAGGAATGAGGGCTGGAAGGGTGTGGTATCAGCAGCAGCAGTGCTGCCAATATCCTTACGCCCTTCCCAGGCCTCAGTCCAACTTCCTCAGTCCACTTGGACTTGTGCCAGAAAAATAGCTGGTGCAGATCCAAGTAGACCTGTGCTGGTGGCAAAGGCTTACCCCTGGGAAAAGGGAACAAATATTCCCCATAGGAGACTTGAGGACTCCCCCATAGGAGACATTATCAGTGGGTGAGGGAAAGGATAAGGTTAGGGCATTAGTGTAACCTGTAGTTTAACCCTTACTGCTAGCCCTAATAAAATTGTGTTGCGATCTGGGTACCTATCATCCACTCACAGTCCTCCTGGATCATGGAGACCCAATCATTGCACTCAGAAATGGTGCATGGTATAAGCCTCTCAGGGCACAATCCTAACCTGGAGTTAGGCCAGCACAGTTAGGCCAGTAAGGTTTGGCAGGCACAAGGGCCACCGTAAAGCGCGTTTGGACCACTCTCGGAATCAAGGAGGATGGTGCACGTCTGTGTGCTGGCCTCTCTGACTCCAAGAATGGTTCAAACATACTTCACGGCGTCCCTTGTGCCAGCCAAGCTTTGCTGGTCTAACTGTGCCGGCCTAACTCCAGGTTAGAATTGCGCCCTCAGGAAAGGTCAATTAATGCAGGTGAGAGATCATGTGAATAAATGCTTCCCATTATCAAGAACAACCCACGTCAAGAAGTCAATATAAAATTCGGCCACAAGGCCAATTTTCATGAGCACTGAGATCAGAGCGGCCACTTTATTTGACCTGAACTGATGTTTGCTCATTGCAAATAAAGCATGTAAAGGCACTGCTACTTTTCCAGATCAGCTTTGTGAACATTAGGACAAATCATCTACATTGACCTAAGCCTTAAATTGGCTAACTAATAATGACAGCACTAATTCCCGGATTATAGTATTATTAAATAGGAACCTACGTAATCTGTAAATAAGCTCACAAATATGCATAGTCATTCCATTGTCACTGAAGAACATTATCTCACTAAACAGGAAATTAATATGGAATGACCTTAGGGAAAAAGAAATCTCCTACGAAGAGCTCATGTAAAACTGGTTCATCAGCCTTGTTTTTTTTAATGAATAAAAACGTCAAAAAGAGGCAAATAGAAGGATACTGTAGCTTGCACATTTTAAAAGCCTGACACTGCAAATATATTATGCCACTAAACAAGAACAATGCTGAAGCCTGTTTATTTGTACATCACTTTTGGCAGACTTCAAACAGCTGCTGTGAGTCACCCCTGAGTTTCCAAATGAGTAATAATAATGCACACAAGAAAAAGTGAATATGTACTATAGACACAGAACGGCACGCAGGGCTTGAGAGGTACCTAGACATAGGGAACACAATATATTCAGAAACACACATACAATGTTTTGCATCAGGGGACTGATGTAAGGGACTTGTGGATATTCAAAGCAGGTGTTTTGCTCCCTCCCCTGGCTCAGGGAGATGCATGACTACTTTATGTTACAAGATTAGCACATAAACTACTGAAGGTGGAAACAGTTTTTAAACAGTGCATACACACCGCTGCGAGTTACATTTATCCCCAGATCCTAAAATGTATTCACATAATGTACAGAAGATGAAAAAGTCTATCTGCCTTTCATAGGCTGGACGGTACCCCATGGATATACACGGTACGCATGCAGTATCCTTTCCTTACATTATCCTCAAGTAATTTGGCTTATAATAGAGAAGTGCATCAGATGACACATGCAGCAGCAGAGGTAGAAAGAAGTGTGATAAGATCTAGGGAGGTTCGCTGGGATGGGGACGCAGAGAACTGATTGCAGAAGATTAGCAATTTTGCAGAGCCATCAGAGTGTGCCACATTACAAGATAAGGTGTGATGTATGAAAGGGAACTGCACAGAGCAAGAGAGGTAAAGGATTTTTTTTTTAAATAGAAAAGGACATCTAGACTAGTGATAGAAAGAATCAGCTGTGAGTGGCACTGTATCTGTTTCCGTTTTACAAAACATTAAATTAGACTTACTGACAAATTTCTTTGGGTTTTTTTGAGGACCTAAGTCCATTGGGCACTGACTCTTTCCCATTATAAGCAAAATACAGTACAGCTTTTCAGGCTGAACAATAGTCCCACAACTTTTTAGAACACAGGTAGCATCATTTCAATATTTTGACATCTGACATGCAAAACTTGTCAGATTAACCATCTCCCTGCAAGTCTAGAGAGTTTCATTTGTGGGATTTTCTCACAGCGGCAGGTACAGCAAGATCCTGACAAACCAAATCTATCAGATGTCCATCATGGAGTCTTTTCAAAGTTCCTGTGAGCGTGACCTTTTGTTTCATGTCTCTGCTATTATATAAATAGCCTATTGTGAAACGTCACCTGAAGACACCGCGGTATAAAGCATGTGCTCCTTAAATCCCAGTTTTGAGCCTCTGCAGGCCTTACTGACTACTAAGACTTTGTGTACACTTTCTAGTATTGCAGCATCAAAAGGGAACAGCAAGATATAAATGCTAACCTCAAAGAAAGCAGCTTCTGATTATAAGATGAACATAAATATCTCACGGGGCTTTCACACATAGTATTTTTCCATGCAAAAAAAAAAATCGTGATAAAATCACAGTTTTTCTTGTAAAAAACAAAAGATGTTTATTGGCCCATCACAAATGGACTAGTAATTAGCAAGCCAGACCACCCCCAGTGTGAGAAAATTGTTAAAAGTTTTGTGAGATTGCACAGATTTATGGAAGAAAAGTCCATCATAGGTTACAAGCCATCATGACTATATGCAACCTCCAAGTTTTAGAGTCGGCTATCTCTGAGTACCAGATACAAGGAAATGGCAACAGATTATGGGCATCTTTCGGTCTTGAGTGTTCTGGAGGCATCTGGTGGGCTACTGTGAGATAACAGGAAGTTGGACTAGATGGGCCCTGATCTGATTCAACAGGCTTTTCTTATGTTCTTAATGCTTTTTAAAAAGAAATCACCACATTTATCCAATTTTGGAGAAATATTTAGCCGTAAAGCTCTTTGTGGCAGCACAAGCTGCTGGTATGCTGGGAAGAAGGCTGGAGCCTTCCCACACATGCTGGTAGACCAATAGAGACTGGTAGAGGTAAGCCCATGCAGGGAGTTGGCTGGGGAGGGGAGGGGCTGAATGGGGCAGGGAGAATGAAACAGGGCAGAATGGGACAGTAATAGGGTGGGAGAGGTGCACGGGGGCAAGATCAGCTGCACATGCCAAATCCCAGCCCTCTTCCTGGGCCTGATCCACTGATGCAGATCAACTCAGGGTGGAATCCTAACCAACGTTCCAGCACGGGGGTTAGGACAATGCAGCTCTAAAGTAAGTGAACAAACATTCCCATACCTTGAGGAGGCCTCTGTGACTATTACTTCACTGCAGGATGCAGCACATGCCCCATTGGCACTGCTATGTCAGTGCTGGAAAGTTGGTTAGGATGGCGCCCTCAGATTTGTGCCAGCGATATTGAGTTGACCCACTGTGGCTGCTGGGAAGGAGAAGGGGACATTTGTCCCCTTACTCCAAGGACACCTCTAGCAGCCAAACCCTGAGGAGAACCCCCCAGCGGCGGAATGCAGCAGAAGCTGCACTGGCCCTGCTACTGTACATCACTGCAGTGGGAGTTAGGTAGGATTGGGCTGTTCATTTAGGGTTGAGTCTATGTAATTTGAGCCACCAAATTACCTTTCTGGGTCAGATTTCTAGCTAATTGTATTTAGTGGACACAGAATCCTAATACCTTGTTATATCACTTCTTTGGCCTGCAGCACAGTAGACTTCAAGTTTTGGTAATGGACTTTGATCCGATTGTGAAATCATGTTTGCCCTGAACCTGAAACAGATACCAATGCAGGCTTGAGTTACCATTTAATATTGGTTACCATTAAGCTCCCTTTCCCCCTGAAGAGTACAGTGTTTGCTGGTTATCCACAAGTTGCTAGTCCTTGTCCTACTTCTGTGGGTTTTTTGCTTCCCTAAGGTCATTTTGCCAGGCATTCTCTAAGCCTAATTCTGCATGTTGAAGGGGTTAAACCTTGTCTGTGTTCACATATGATGCTTCTTTCACCCTCCAAGCCAAGAAGCTGAGTTAGCACAGCCAAATGAACTACAGTACTTGCCTTTGGCTAGCCCTGAGGCTCACTATCGTTGTTCTATTTCCCTGATCTATACAAATGAACAAAAAGTGACAAATCTTTTGATCAAGTTGGATTGAGAGATTGCCATTTTATAAATTCAGCAGAACGTGTCTTTCAGCATCACTTGGTCAGAATAGGTTTTAGCACCATCTTTTCCTGCCACCAGAATCTCCCCCCTCCCCATTTTGCTGTCCCTTAACAGCCCTCCAGCTGCGCATGCGGCTGAGAGGGAGCCTTGCCCAGTTGCCCCCCCCCCAGTGTGACATACTGAGCAGGCATTGGCTGCCCCCCCCCGGCAGGGGGTGGGACCTTGCACATTGCTCAAAGCAGGGCACACATTCCCCGGCCTCTTCATTCTGCTGGAGCTTGAACACTAGCGAGCGAGACGACGGATCGAGAGCAGCGAGCAACGCACCAATGTCCTGGCCCATGTGCCAAGGGAGGCATCAGCGGAGCAGCACCCAGATGCAGACTTGAGGGCATTAATGTAAATTAGTGCATAGTCCCCCTCTGGGTTCTTATGGGTAAAAGCTTGACAAAGTGCTGTATCATCAATCAATCACCATCTAGTTCCATAACAGACAGATTTATCATCTGCTCTACAATTGTCTTAGCATCAAAAGTTGTTTGTTTTTTAAAGAAAAATAGCTGCTTTCTTTCTCTGTTTGGATTCTTAAATGTACCAGGCTGTAGAAGCCCTTTGACTAATGACGACAATGATAAAGAAAAAGAAAATGAGAGAGACAGAAAAGAGAGAGGCAGAAGACAAGTTTACAAAGAGAACTTTGACTTTTTATAGTTTTAAGTGGCAGCATAAAAAATGAGGCAACCGTAAGATAAGGAAATTGTGCAGAAAATTACATATAGTGCAATCCAGCCAAATGAAGCACTTCTGACTTTCTATCCATTTCAGTGGACAGAATTAAGCACGTACTTATCTCTCCCAAGGAAAGTAATGGGATCTAAGTATTGTTAAACTTTAGTTGGATCGTACTCAAGAGTCTGTGGCTAAAGAGAGCTTAAAGGCCTGGAGATTTAATATATGCTATTCTTTTTTGCTCTTTTTAAATGGAGCTGATGCAAGAGCCACTGTGATGAGTGCAGAGAGTCTGCCAACAACGATGAACACTGAACTACTAGCAGGTTCCCAAACAGCTTCATTGGGTATCTCAGTGGGTAGAAGGCAATTGGTAGCTTTTAGGGCTCTAATGAAAACTCTCACTTCATATAGCAATACACATATTGGAAAACACAACCCACATCTCTTTTGAGTCTCCATTGGTAGGAATCAGAGTACTTCCCCATTTTCTGCCAGCTTCGGCCAAAAATTCCTTCTACTCTACTGCAGGTAGCCGGCAGCGGAACAGAAAAAGCAGAGAAGGCTTTCCTGTTATGGCAGAAGCAACATTTTTATTCCTGGTCTAGAGCACCATCGCTGCTATAGAAAACAAGTGTCCACATTGCATGCCAGACACAGCTACCTTAAGAGAACAAAATCATTGTTCAAAAGAAAAAAAGATTTTGTAATATAACGGCACATAGGTGGAAGAAAGCAGATAGCGCTTTTAGCTGATAGGCCTCAGAGGTAAGTTACATGAAACGTATATTGTGTCAAATGTTCTATGAGACATTATGCATGTTAATTATAAATTAACCTTATAAAGAAGTAGAGATGTGCAGAATGTTGCTGGGAAAGAAGACTGCTCCCTCCCATTCACCCTCCGGTACTGTAGCATATGTGTATCACATGCTGATTTACATATGCTACAGTACAACCTGGGTATGCTCACCATGCATGAATCTTCTGATTCTTTACCGATTGATCCACCACGTACCTACTGGCTCACAGGGATTCAACTGGCCGGTAAGTTTCACAGCATCTTTGAATATGCAAAAATAGCAGAAATAAGAGTTGAGTGTCTCAGGGCCTCAGCTATGACCTCACACCTTTTGCAAACACAAAGGAGATAGGCATGTAGTTTCAGCTCTTTCCCACACTCTGGAGCCATGTTGGCCTAACCGAAGATGGATACATACCGGGTTAATACCCAGGTGCAGCACAGGCAGTACAACCATACCATCTGTGCTGATGTTGTAAAGGTGCCATAAAGCACCTCCAGCACTGGCGGTAAGCCCTTACTGCCTGTGCTGTCCCAGCACTGTCCTTGCGCACCATGTGGTGCACCTTGCCGATGTGGCGCTGGCAACTGGTAAATGCAGGGCTGCATGCCTGTGTTACATGTTTTTGGGACATGCAGGGAAGGCAGAACTGGGTGGGGGAGGGGGGAGGGGACCAGCAGTGGCCTCTACCTCCAGATCTACCTCCGGCAGCCCAACACTGGACTGCTCGATTCTCCAAAATAGCTGGCAGAGAGTTGAAACATTCTATTGAGGGAAATGGGACTTTCCCCAGGGAAGGGGACGAATGTCCCCTTCTCCCAAGGAGACTCCAGTGGCTGTCTGGCTGCCTCTGGTTGCAGCAGTAGCCGCTTGGCTCCTGCTGCTCCTGCGACACGTAGGCAGCTCAGGACTGAGCCGTTAGCCTTTGCATTTTAGAACACTTTCAAATGTCCTTTTAAAAGAAATAAACCATCTTTCTGGAAAACAAAACTACCGTAGCAAATAAATGGAGAGAAATACCATAATTAGTTAGTTTTCCTTAGGACTGGAAGATCAGGGCCCAACATTGTTATCCGCACAACCCTCAAGGTCACCCTGCCATCATTTATTCTTGGTGATTTCTTATCTCGCGTAAGGATTCTGAAAGCTATTATACGGTGGGTCTGCTGGCTCTACATCCATAGATTCGACCAACCATGGATGCCTCCCCAGGCCACAGAATACCTCTCAGATGCAATTGGATGTGACTTCCAATCACATCTGAAAAGTGTTCTGAAGCCCAGGGAGGCCTGCGGTCCACTCCCAGGGCCTCAGAACACCACCTTGTGTCATACAATGGACACAAACTGGGAGTCACTTCTGGTCATGTCCACAAAGTGTTCTGAAGTCCGGGGAATGGGCCAGTGTGACCTCCGGTAGGCCTGGTACAACCTTTAGGTAAGTGACTGTGGCACCGGACTCAAGCATCCGTGGATTTTTGTATCTGAATGGGTGCCTGGAACCACTCCTCCATGGATACTGAGATACGACTGTATAGGAAATCAAATCTGAAGCAGTCTCTTATTTCAGGAATAGCTGTTCATGCTGCTTCAGAAAGCAGCTATAGAGAAAGAGAAGCCATCTGATTCTCATTTAAAAGCACCCTATTCACCACCACAGTTTATTCTGTTGCAAATATTCCATGGTAGCCTGTTCAGGTTCCTGGTTTGGATTAATCACTCTGTGCTAACAGGATCACTGCATGAAATAACACAAGCACTCTAGGCTTTTTACAGTGAACTGCCATTATTCACAATATTTGGCCAAGCCAATGTTGATATAAAATTGCCAGACAGAGTGACCTATGCCGTTTGCACGTAGCTGAGGAGGGCAATTCCGGCTGATACATCACAAAACTGATAAGACCGGGTCAAGCGGAACTCGTGAGAAAGAAGAAATAGTTGAAACATTTTGACAGGAAGGGAAAGGCCTTATCTGGTAGGAGTTCTGCCCAGATACAGAAAAAAAGCAACTTGCTGTATAAGAGTGCAATCCTAACCTGCAGTTAGGCCAGCACAGTACAGCCAATAAAGTTTGGTTAGCACAAGGGCCATCGTAAAGCACATTTGGACCACCCTCAGGGTCAGGGAGGATGGCGCACGTCTGTGTGCTGGTGGTTCAAACATACTTTACGGTGACCCTTATGCCAGTCAAACTTCGCTGGCCCAACTGGGCCAGCCTAACTCCAGGTTAGGATTGTGCCCTAAATGTTGTACTTTGCCATTTTGTAAGGTTCTGACTCACTTGATTGCTTTGCCATTTTTGATCAGTCTCTTGTTTTCGGCTGGATTTCAAAGCAATAAAAGTATCTCCTCAACCTGTTGTTTATTTGGCTTAACCCCACCAGGCATGAACCAGCTCTTTAGGAGCAGAGGCTCAAGATTTCAGCAACAAGGTAAAGCAATCACTATTTGTTTGGGATACAGATATACATCCTTGTAAGCTTTTACCTTCCTCCAGAGAAAATAACTGGGACTGAAAGATCTCTAATCCAAGAAATAGAAATAGAAACATCACCAGCTTCTTCAGTGGGGATTTTTGTACATGTTGCAGAAGACATACCTTCATTCAGAGGAGGAAGCCCCCTCTCTCCCAAGCTGCTTTCTGATACATGCAGCAAGGGAGAAGAGTGTTCTACCTGTTTACATAAGTGTGGCCAGATCAGTAATAGACACAATCCATCTTTCAGGGCAGCCTTCAGTAAATCCTAATAGCAGATTAGCAAAGAACTCCCATCTCCTCTGGAGACTTCATTAACATGAGCTTTCACTGTGCTGTAGCACTCCTGAGAAACCATTTAAAGATCCTGCATTCAGAGCAACAAAGAGTAGTGCTGGAGCTGCTGAATTTTTTATATTTGCTCTTCTCAGAGTACTAACGCATTTGGCAGGTACGTTTCAAAGACTGGGATCTCACAAGGGAAAATATATAGATAACGGGCCATGATACCTGATGAGTTATGTTGTTTAAAGCCAACGTGATTTGTTTTGCTTCTTGATATAGAACCACCCTAATGTTTTCATTTGGTGTGGCATACAGTGACATACAACAATATAGGTGTGCTCCAGTATCCACTGATTTGGTATCCACTGTTTCAGTTATTCACAGATACCAAGGATACTGGGACGCCTAATGAAAGATAGGGGAGCATTAAACCATTGTTCTACCTTGTTGCGGTTCACACTGAAATGAAAGAAAAGAGGAGGGAATTCCTTCATATAAATATATTTAATTGGAGGCAGTGTTTTACTTTGCTCAGTGTCAATCTGATAATAAACCACCTTTGAAAATAAGACTGCAAAAACCAGAGTGAACTAGTTAACAAGAAAAATACATAAGAACATATGAAGAGCCATTAGAAATGACTGTACGGAGGCCAGGTCTACCCATTGGGATCAGCCCATTAGAAACTACTGTACGGAGCCCAGGTCCACCCGTGGCTGGTCTCAATGGGTAGACCTGGGCTCTGGAGCCCAGGTCTACCTGCGCAATGTTGCGGGGGCCACTGGCACCCCCCAAGATGGCCCCAAGATGGCACCCAGGGCTCGTGCCCCCCCAGCCCCCCCTAGATCCACGACTGCACGAGACAACAAGATGCCAGCAATGCCATGTCCTGTATTTGAGATACAGAAAGGGTGAAGCTTGCAGGGTCTTGTCAGTGTATTGAGAACAATAACTTCTACTTGTATTTTTATTTTTAAATATATGTTTAATTTTTAAAGTAAAGGTCCTATTCCTCATGATTATAAAAAAAAAGTTGAGAATGTATCCATTTTGTTCCCTTAGTTCAGAACCAACAGGTAAATAATACATATTTTTTTTAAAAAAATCACTTTATAAATCTCCTTATTTCTAAGCCACCCCATGACTCTGAGAGGCTCTTTCATTATTTTGAGCATGAGTAGTTCTCAACACAGCTCTTTGTTGTCCCAGCTTATAAGGAGTCTCAACAGCTTCCTGACCATGAAAACCCACTTGAACTATGAAGACACTCGCTACTGAGGAGTCAAGGAAATATCTGTATGAAACTTGCCAAAACAACAACAACAAACCCACCACTCTATCTTTTCAGTATGTGCATGCTTCCGAAAACATTTTCACGGATGAAGTAGAGCAGTGGTTCTCAAACGTTCTACCACTGGGACCTACTTTTTAGAATGAAATGGGTTTGGGATCCACCAGAAGTGATGTCATGGTCAGAAATGCTGTCACTGTGATGCCAGAACCCGCTGCTTTCCTGAGAATGCAGCAATAAGCTGGGTGATTTCTCAGCCATTTTCCAATAGCAAAATGAATTTACATTTTGAGCATGACATAAGCAAAATAACCACATGGCCCTTCCCGCTTTCCAGCATCCCATCTTCCCATATTTTCAAAATGGCTGTTCTAGGTTCTACATGAATCACCTGAAATTGGCTTGCGACCCACCTACAGTAAAGTAGAAAGTACAATGTGAAATAGTGAAGCAGTGAAGCAGAGAGTACAATGTGAAAATCCAGTCAAACAATTAGTATCTCTAAAATATGCTATGATTGGTTACTTTTCACAGGCCAATCTCAACATTCCTCCCACCCCCCAGGAACATATCTCCAATTTCAATATGCCATTTCCAAATGTGCACACTTGAGACTGCTGCCTTATGTCCAAATAGCATTACAGAAAATGCAACACACAAAAACAGCTACCTGGGCCATGGGTCTGTCTTATTCTTTGTCAAACTATTCATGCTGCACAAATTTTTATTTAAAGTTATCTGCATGATAGCTCACAGACCTAAATAAAATGTCCAGTTCATGTATCCTAGCTCACTTCTGCATTTGTCACCCAGGAAAAAGAAACAAAAAAGATAAGGTGATATACAGCCCCAAGTTGTTCTAATAAAAAGTGGTGAGCTTAAAAAACATCAATATCTCTAAAAAGCACAAAGTACAGTATAAACATCTTGGGAAAGCAATAGTTGTTTAAATAAGTGACATATAATAATATAGGTGTGCTCCAGTATCCACTGATTTGGTATCCACTGTTTCAGTTATTCACAGATACCAAGGATACAGGGATGCTTATTAAAAAGTTAGGGGAGCATTAAACAATTGTTTTACCTTGGAGCAGCAAAACCACTAATGCTCCCCTATCTTTAAAAAGGCATCCCAAGTATCCACTGTTTCAGGTATCCACAGGGGTAGGGGGAGCAGGTCCAGAATGGAACCCCAGCAGAGACTGGGGTCTGCCTGTACAATGTTTCCCATTACCTGACGTTTCAGGAACATCTGAATTGCTCTCTGGACTATGTCCTTTATTTACAATTCTGAGCAGCGGTGTTATGCTGCCGGAATGCTGGGTGGGACATCCGGGTGATTGACAGCTCGCCCGTCGCGTTCCGGAGCATTACGCCGTGTGCGTAACCAATTACATCGCTTGCGTACGTTACGCAAACGGCGGAACGCTCCGGAACACGATGGGCGGGCTGTCGATCACCCGGATGTCCCGCCCAGCGTTCCGGCAGCATAACACCGCTGGTTCTGAGGTTGCACAAAACAGGTTGTACAAAACAGGCATTTTAAAAAAAAATATCCTGGTTTTCCCCACAACTATCTCTACCTGCTTTTTTTAGTTAAAAAAGTAGAGTGTGAAAAATCCAAGCAAACTAAATATTTCCATAGGATGCCGAAAAGGTGGTGTAAGTTTTCTTCTAATTTTCTTGTCCCATGAAGCGTAGGCAAACCTGGCAAACTGGAGCATAGTAGTAAATGTCATGAACAGCTTGGTGCCTCAAAAAGTCAGTCAAAAACTTGTATCTATAATTCAAGCCTGCGTGCCAGTATGTCTATATAAGTCTGCATGTTAGAAAGTACTTGATAACGATGGAGAAGCAATGAAAAGTGCCCAGCAGTAGTTCTTGCTTCATTTGCTGATTTTTTTTTTGGTAAGTCCTCACTTAAAAACATATCCTTCCGTGCGCAAGTTAGTCCATGCAAAAGACTGAATGTTGTCTACCTTCATGGCACTTTTGAATCCTCTAGCAAAACAAGGAAAATCTCACCCAGGACACACAGAGAATTGGACTTGTGGTTCCACAACCTTATGCTGCAATCCTATGAATACTTTCTTCAGCCCAATCCTATGCAGGAGGAGCAACCCACTTCACAAAATGGCCAATGATTGTGTGCAGAGCGCACTGCTGCTGGGACCAGTCTCTGCAACTGCAAAGCAACAGAAGCATCAAAGCTCAGCTGCCATGGACTCCAGGCTGCATCAGCCTCGACAAGTCAGGCGCGGTGGTGTATTGTGGGTGGGAAGAGGGAGGATCCCAGCAACAGCAGCTTGCGCAAGGATACAATCTACGTAACCAGAGGTGTCACCTACTCCCCAGTAGACGGTTCGCTGGGCGGGAGTAGGGAGTGATTGACAGTCCGTCGATTCACTTCCGGTTTCTTCGCGCGCCCCGCACGGCTTTCCCTCGCCTCGGAGGGGGCGCCTGCTCGCCCAGGCACCCGGCGCGCCCCCCACCCATCCCCCAAGACGAGCAGGCACCCCCTCCGAGGCAAGGGAAAGCCGTGCGGGGCGCGCGAAGAAACCGGAAGTGAATCGACGGACTGTCAATCACTCCCTACTCCCGCCCAGCAAACCGTCTACTGGGGAGTAGGTGACACCTCTGTACGTAACCCCACCTCAGAATGCTACCTGGCTCTTCTTGGCCAGCAAAATGGCTGGCGTAGGTCTGATGAGACCCATAGATAGCCTGAAGTCCAGTGGTTCCCAAACCTTTTAGCATCAGGACCCACCTAATATAAAAGTATTTCACTTTAACCAGCCGCTCAAATTTCTGTGGCTATAATGGTGGTTGGGCAGTAGTGCTCCCCTTAAGTAGCAGGTTTTTTATCCTTGATGCACATAGCCTATTCTTCACCGTCAGTTTTCCAAACCACAAACAACTGGATCATAACGCACTGGTGGGACACCGATCCACGGTTTGGGAACCACTTCTGTAGGCCTATAGTATGCCTTCAGGTCGCATCCCACCATGGAACGCAACACACAATGTTTTGACTCAGTTGCATGCTTTAGTGTGGTGGGGGATAGGACTGGGCTGTAAGTCTCATAGGACACAATGGGGCTGACTTCCATGGATTCCAAGCATGCATGGGATTGCACTGTTAGTGAATATTCAAACAAAGGGAATCTTCAAATAAAGGGAATCAGAGGAGATCATTTTCTGAAATCAATCAATCAACCATCCAATCAATAGTATTTATATACTGCTTTTCAACACAAAGTTCACAAAGTGGTTTACAGGCAAATAATAAAGTTTAATGGCTCCCTAAAGGGCTCACAATCTAAAAAAAAAAATGCAGACCACCACCAGCAACAGCCACTAGAAAAGACACTGCATAGGGGTGAACAGGAACAATTACCTCAGGGTAACAGGGACAATCCCCCTCCCCTGCTAAATATAAAAGGAACACTGCTTGAAAAAGTGCCTCTTGCCCAGTTAGCAGGGAAATCCACATTTTACAGGTATATATGAATGTATATTCTCATATGTTCATTGCTCTTTACTGCTGAGCCAACACAGTAACAGTACTGGACAGATAGTCCTATGGCATGATCTCTGTCAGAAATATAATTGCTGATAATATCGCCTCAAGCACAAAAATTAAAGTGATTTCCTTCATTATTTCCATAATTATTTCTATCCACCATTTCCTAATGTGGCACAAGCCCTGATCCATATGGGTAGTTTCTACAAATGGTCCCAGTTTTCAGCCAATTCCTAGATAGACCCCAGTAAAAGGAATTGTGAAATTGACTAAACTGGACTGCAAGGAACTTCGGTTCCATTCAAACTCATTCCTTATGGATGGAAGGAATTAAATGCTTTTGAATGACAGGTAATTCTGAAAGGGAGGGCTAGCTTTGCATTTCTTTGTTCTCCAAGTTGTATGCACCTGTATATAACAATACTATCAGAACCTAGCTAGAAGCGATAGTGGCACATGTTAAGAAATGAGTTGCATTGCATACAATAAAAGGGTACTTTCCAGGGTACCCAGATGGTTGAACTGGAGAACAATAAAAGAGAATATGAGTGACATTTAAAACCGAGAAGGGGCAAGCAGGTAGGAGATGCTGGATTCTCCCCTGGCATCTGTTTTAGGCCTACTTCCTTCTTTGGCAGAAACTTGTGTTTTAACACACAGAACTGCCACTATCAGGTCTAGTTACACTTAGAGGAGAATTGGGTCATGCTTCCTTGTTTTCAACACAGGTGTTATTTCTGTGACGAGAGCAATATGCAGATATTAATATCAGAGCCATTTCAAATACATGTACTGTATATTGGGCCATTTTTTATTCATTTGATCCAGATGTGTAAAGGTTTGGATGTTGGAAAACCAACCATCAATATAGCTCAGTAAATTGATTTGCACTTTTGCAGCATGATCATCACTATAAAAAAAAGGATTTTACTTCTGTTCAGTAGACATTAAAAACAGGCAACAAAAATGTCTAGTCTCTTCAAATGTCTATGAAGAAGAAAGGAAAGCCAGGATGGTATAGCGGTTGACGAGTTGGACTTAGATCTGGAAGATGCAGCTTCAAATCCCCATTCAGCTATCATGCTTCCTGGATTACTTCGGGCCAGTCTCTCTCTCTCTCTCAATTTCTAAGCCTCACCTACCTCACAGGGTTGTTGTGAGGATTGAAGGAGGGGAGAAACTCTGTACACTGTAGATTGTGAGCCCTTTGGGACAGGGAGCCATTTAGCTTTATTATTATTTGGGGCTCTTCAGCCTAGAAAAAAGGCGCCTGAGGGGGGACATGATTGAGACATACAAAATATGCACGGAAGGGATAGAGTCGATAGAGGGATGTTCTTTTCCCTCTCTCAAAACACCAGAACCAGGGGGCATCCGCTAAAACTGAGGGTTGGGAGAGTTAAAACAGATAAAAGGAAGTACTTTTTTACCCAGCGGGTAGTTAATCAGTGGAACTCTTTGCCACAGGAGGTGGTGATGGCATCTGGCCTAGATGCCTTTAAAAGGGGATTGGACAGATTTCTGGAGGAAAAGTCCATCGTGGGCTATAGGCCATGATGGGCTGTGCAACCTCCTTACATTAGTACCAGTGATGTCATCTGGTAATGAAGAACGGGAACGCTGGGCGGGACTTACACGTGATTGGCTGCCCATCCGTTCTGTTCCGTGGCTGCCCTGGCCTCGGGGGGGCGCCTGCTCGCCAGGGGGGGATGGGTGGGGGGCACGCCGGGTGCCTGGGCTAGCAGCGGTGGGGCGCGCCAACCAGGGGCAGCCCCCCCGAGGCCAGGGCAGCCGCAGAACAGAACAGACGGGCTGCCAATCACGTGTAAGTCCCGCCCAGGATTCCCGTTTTTCATTACCAGATGACATCACTGATTAGTACATTAGTAGTAGGTTACTTCAGAGTGCTGGGTGCAAGGGAGTGGCAACAGGATGCAAGCATCTTGTTGTCTCGTGCCTCCCTGGGACACCTGGTGGGCTGCTGTGAGATACAGGAAGCTGGACTAGATGGGCCTTTGGCCTGATCCAGCAGGGCTCTTCTTATGTTCTTACTATTTGCCTGTAAACCGCTTTGTGAACTTTGTGTTGAAAAGCGGCATATACTGTAAGTACCTGTTGGTTGGTTGGTTGGTTGGTTGGTTGGTTGGTTGGTTGGTTGGTT